>BNCR01000011.1:16301360-16571745 GCA_014656515.1 Oryzias celebensis | reverse complement strand
ACAAACAAAACCAAAACACACGTGTCAGAGCACCTTTAGTACCAGCTACAAATGACAACTCGTCCTAGGGAGTTTCATCAATTGTCTGATAACTTCTCGAGCATCATTGGGCAACCGTCAGAAAACATCGAAATAAATGCAACATATTTTACTTTCTCTTACTGTTGACTAAGTGCTCAATACAAATGCGAGTGTTGCCTGGTTTCCCCCTGGGGCCGCTTGACGTTTAAAAAATGCAAATCCACAACCTCCTTTTCTGTTGTGTTTTCTATCTCAAATGAAATTCCCTGCAAAAAAATCAAATATCCTAGTCTGACTCTTCAGACATCTGCGCTTCCAATGAAGCAACAGCTTTCAGGCATTCTTCTACTTTTGTATGCAAGGTGGTTCCGTTTTCATGAGTTGGTGCGCATGAGATGACAGCTTCCTAGCTGGTGACCTCATGTGATAAAGAACTCTAGATGTTTACAGCCTAAGCAGATCACATTAAAAATCACAATCATGAATTCCACAGAAAAAATATAATGTAGTAAGATGATGCCTGTGATGATTTCCCTTTATCATCGGATATAAATGTGAAATGTTGAGGAGGTCAAGATGTGATGTAAGATCAGGAAGTCAGAGTCTTATTGACAGAGCAGAAAAGAAAAAGAGGGTAGAACAAGCAAAACAAGGATGGTCTGAAATTTACTAAACAAAAACATCCTCGTGAGATAGTGAGGCTTCCAATGGAATGATTCATTTTCCATGCTTGTTTTTTTTTCCTGTTTAGGCCCAAAGAAGTGTGCTGGAACCGATCCCAGCCATCCTCCAGCGAGAGGCAGCATCCACACCAGACAGGTGGCCGGTCCGGCTCAGGACCACACAGACAAACAACCCCACCTGCTCATGATTAAGTGCAGGCTGGAATCACCAACCAAGAAACATGAATATTTATAAAGTTAAAGAGGAAACACACATACACACACGCATACACACAAGAAAAGGCTTCACAAAAATGGCCCAGATTTGAAAAAGGATATTTACCACCATGAAATCCAATATAAAACATCAATGTAATGTGGAAATTCAAGTATTAGTCTGCATCCCATTCAGTAATTGAAACCCAAACTTGTATAACTTCTGCTAATACTTACGATCTTTTGCTTTATAAGGGCACATTTACATTCCTGCAGTAACGCCATCAATGTAACATAAAAATGTATGTAAAAAAAAGTGTTTGTGTATAATTGCTTTACAATTTACCCAGCTGCCAAACAAAAACCCACAACCATGAAAATGCACAACCCTGAGATCAATTACTCCACTTAAAGTTGTGAATATAAAAGCACTACTTATATGTGACAGCGGTTCACCTTACTCCCGGTAGGGGGATCTGTGTTTGTAATTAAGGGAAGCCGTCACAAATGTTTGTGCGCTCGTACGTGCGCTCTCACACACGGACGCATGTACGCACAGGCATCGTGATGAAGAGTGTTTACATCAACCAAATGGAAGTGGACATTCAATGACTGGAGCAAAAAGCAAAAACGTGTCAACCTGACCCGCACCAAACACACTCAGTAGCTCACTATTGGACTTACCTTTAATATTACTATTTCATCAAATCACATTTTACAATATTTTGGTTTTGGTGTAAAATGTATTAATTTTTTTTTTTTTATGTCTGATGCTACGTACACACGACGCATGTGATGTCCATTCAAGAACATGCTGTGTTCAGGCTGTACTGTCACCACCAATATTAGTGTATGGACTAACAGTTGGAAGAGGCTTGGTGCGAAATGTCAAAGTGGTGCAAAGCTTGTGTTTCCTGCTCCAGGCTTTTTCTTTGACTGCTCCGAAACATTAAATACTTGGTGTTATATAAATCCACCTGGGCACAAACATTTATTAATTTCTCCTTTGAACGCAGAGGAGTTAATAGAAAAGAGACACCAGCCTCCTATGGTCTTATGAGGAGCTGCATTAGTTGTTACTTACTAGTTTGCATTTAATTCTGAAATGGAAGTTGGAATTTGGATCTAATTTATTGTGAATGAAAAAGTAAGCAATAATAGCCTTTTCAGATTATAGAAAACATTACATGAGCAGCAAGGAAGATGGGTCACAAGTCTTTGGCTTCACCCATGAATGAATCCTGCAATCTGTCTCAGAACAAACACCCTCTTCTTATTGTTTTCTCACTTCTAAAGTGGAAATATGATTTTTCCAGCACAATTTCCTATCTCACCACATGGAACGCCCTCCCTCTGACTGGTTTAAAATTGAAATTTTTCTGTAGGGGAGCTTTTAGCTAACATTTTGACCTTTTAGCTGCCTTTTTTATTGTAATTTACGAACAATGTTAGAGCATGTCTTATTCTGTGTAAGAGGCTTGTATTATTGCTTTGGTATTGTCTTGTTTAACTTTGTGAAGTGCTTTATGAGTTACTCTGTGAAAAGTGGCCTGTCTCTTTATCCACATGGTCTTCGTTGAAGACCTAAATGCTGAAGAATCTGGCCTAAATGTGACTCATAAAGTTTGATGACAAACCAACCTAAACTTGGCTTAAACCAAAACATGAAGCTAAAGCAGGATAAGAAAAGCAGAAATCTAAGTGAAAGAACATAAACAGCTGCTAAATTAAGACAACTAGGAAAAAACTGTTAATCACATTGTAATGGTTGCCTACAGTGCAGTTACAACCATGACCAAGAAAAAAGAACTTGTAACTTGTAATGTGTTTAACAGGTGGAATTTGCAGGTTCTAATGGTCATGTGATTATTTGTCATTACCCTATTGGGCCAACGGGTCCTGCCAGGTCAGGTGACTGTGACACACCTTGTTTTCTTTTTTTTTAAATCAAGAATCAGGTGCGCGGGGAAGCTGGTTTTTTTTTTTGGTTTTGAATGAATGGACAGCTGTCTGCCGACCAGGAGCGTGGCGGAGCGGGATTTCGCGCATTGGGGATTACTTTTCCTGTGCTGTTTGGGATTACCCTCCACACTGCATTCTACGTTTTTTCTTTTTGGATGGAGTAACTTTCGAGCGCCTGGGACATCCCGTATGAGGAACAGCCGCAGCCTTGACAGCCGGTGGGACGCGTTTCTGCAGCCTGACGGAGCGGCCTCCCACCGGACGCGTGAACTGGTCGGACCTTTTTTTTTTTTTCCCTTCTATTTTCGCCTCAGGAGTATTGTTCGTTTATGTATATTTGTTTACCAGACCAGGGTCAGTGTTGATCTGTGTTTTTTCCGTGTATTATAAACTTTGGGGATTGCGAGTTGATTTGTTTATGTTTCAAGTGTCTTGGGTGGGGCTTTCTAAGTTGTATCGGACCAACAATACACGGGTTGTCCAAAGAAAGAGTTTATGCGCATTTATTATCACTATTATGATTATGATTATTGTTGTTATTAGCACACAGAGTAATTCAACATTTGATGCGCCTATGCCTTAAAAAAGGGTGTTGTGACGATCTCCTGCCAGTGTGCGGGGCGGATTGTTACAGAGTGGTGGCCAGTATGGGGAACGCATTGAATGTTTGTAATTATAAAATCTGTTTTCATTCCCATATATATAGGTATATTGTTGTTTTCTGAGCCTTCTGATTTGTGATTTATGGTGGAGGGGTATATATATTCCTTAAAGGAATTATCGTTGCACTTCAAACGTGGGGTTTCACAGCCATTTATTATTATTGGGGTTTTTGTGATGTTTCCTGTTACAGCACCTCTTATGGGAACATGTTTTAGAATCTATATTCATTGTTTAATTTCAGCTTGCACCGCTATACATACATTTATATAGCTCAATTTTCACAATTAACTTACGCTCAAACTACAATAACTATGTCCAGGAGTGACCAGCAGGGTCCACCCAGTGAGGACGGGGCTGATGAAGCAGGACCTTCTCCCCTCGTCGACCTAACACCAGATTCCGGTCCAGTGGCTGGTCCCGGTTTACAACGTTGTGTCACCATCAGAGTTCCACGCATTGAGGTGGCAGAGTTGACCAGTCGGCTGGAATCCATGTACCTTGAAGATGAGGAGGATGAGGATGATGTTGATAAAGAACCCCAGGAGGCAGAGGAAGTGGGTGAAAGCGTCGCAGATCTCCTCCGGGAGATTCATGTGAAAATGGATGCCCTAGAAATCCGCTTAAAGGAGACAGTGGACAGTACGTTGAACAGAGAGGACGGACTGAGAGCCGCGATTGACACAGTGGGCCAGCGAGCAAAGGAGTACATCGACAGCAAGCTCCAGAAACTGGATGAGACCGTGGTAGCATGTTTGGAACGGAGAGATAAACTGTGGGAAGAAAAATTGAAAAAGGCTGTCAGGCCACCGCGTTCCTTCTGGGGGCCCGCTGGTTTTTCCACACCCGCTCATACGTGGTTGAATCCTAGTTTACCTGATGGGGAGGTTACCATTACGGCTTTTCCAGCCGCCACACCCAGACCATCAGGATGGAATTCCCGCAGTTCGGTGAGTCTCGTAATTCCACTGATGTTACGGAGTTCATCGAACAATGTGAAAATTTCCTCACCCTCCGCCCGTTAAGTACCACCGAGTTCACAGGCACCCTAAACACTGTCCTGAAGGGGCCGGCTCGGAGCTGGTGGATGGCTGCCCGTGGAAAAATCCATAATTGGAATGATTTCAAGACAGCCTTCCTGGACGCCTTTCTGCCTTCTGATTATTCATCTGAAATCGAAGACCAGCTACGCCAGAGTGTTCAAACTCCAACCCAAGTCCTAAGAGACTTTGCATACGATCACCGAGCACTCTGCCTAAGATGGCGGCCGGACATGCCAGAAGCAGAAATAGTACGTCGCATCCTGGATGCATGCAACCCAAGGCTAGCCAGTGGGCTGCGGGGCATAGTCTCCACCGTTGAGCAGTTAGTCAGAGTGGGCTCTCTGATAGAGAAAGACTGGAGTCACACACGAGACTACTGGAGTCGTGTTCAGCAGGCCAACCCGGCGGAACGATCATCAAGGAGGACACCTCGGAGGCCACCCCAGGGGACTGGCCATGGACAGGGAGCAGACGTGGCTTCAGTACAAGGGACCCCAACTCTCTTGGTGGTGCCAGTGGAAGTACGGGGACACAGAGGTGATGCTGTGCTGGATACAGGATGCACGTATTCTTTAATGAGCATATCTCTCTGGAATGACATCAAGAAGGCAGGTGAATCCTTGGGTGTGAATAACAATCTCAAGTTTGTCATGGCCAATGGACAAGAGAATAAAGCCCTGGGGAGAGCTAACCTTCTTCTCACCCTGAACGACATCCACTACCATGTCTGTGTCTACATTCTTGAAGAAACCCAGTTATGTATGCCTCTGCTTCTTGGCCTGGACTTTCTGTGCACAAGTCAGCTTACTTTAAAACCGCATCTTGGAAAATATATAATGACTGGCGGCAAAGAGTATACATTTCTGCGGAAAACCAGAGAGACTCTTGAGTGGGACCATGTCGAGCCATCAGCGTATTTTTATTTAGCTGTCGAAGACTCGAGTGACAACCAACCTTTTTCTCTGCTCTTGGAGGCTCAACCTGAGGTGGTCTGGCCACTGCTGCAGAAGTGGCCTACAGTCTGGACTGCCACCACCGGGAATACCAACATCATCAAACATCATATCCCGACGACAGATGAGCTTCCTGTGCGGAAAAGAGCCTACAGAGTGTCTCCCCAGAAACAAGCAGTCATTGATGAACATCTCGACAAGATGCTATCTAACGGCATCATTGAACCATCGTCATCAGCATGGGCTTCTCCAGTGGTCTTAGTCCCAAAGAAATGCGGGTCACTCCGGTTCTGCGTGGACTACAGGGGGCTCAATGCCAAGACGCACCATGACGCCTACCCAATGCCACTGGTGCATGAAATACTTGAATCTATGCAGGGGGCAAAGTACTTCAGTTCGCTCGACCTGCAAAGTGGTTATTGGCAGGTTGCCATGGGAGAAGATAGCAAGTACAAGACAGCCATGATAACCCACCGAGGACTTTTCCAGTTCAGAGTCATGCCTTTTGGTTTGCGCAATGCTGGGGCCACTTTCCAACGACTGATGGAGCGGGTATTGGGGAACCTGAAAGGAAACATCTGTTTCGTATATATAGACGACATCGTTGTTTTTTCGAAAACCCAAGAACAACATCTCAGAGACCTTAATGCAGTATTCCAAAAGCTCCACCACGCTCGTCTGACCCTCAATGTCAAGAAGTGCCACTTTTTCAAGACCAAGCTCACATTCCTGGGTCATGTAGTGTCTGCACGGGGTGTGGAGGTGGACCAAGACAAAGTCCATGCCATCACAACCTATCCAGTTCCCACTGACCTTAAGGATCTCCAGAGGTTTTTGGGGCTGGTAGGTTGGTACCATAAATTTATACCTCGGTTGGCCGACATTGCAGCACCCCTCAACCACCTCAAGAAGAAAGATGTCCCATGGGTGTGGTCCACGGAATGTCAGACAGCTTTTGAACATCTTAAGGACCTGCTACGTTCACCACCTGTTCTCGCACAACCTCAACTACACCTAGGCTTCCAGATCAGCTGTGACGCAAGTGATGTCGGCTTGGGTGCTGTCCTGACACAGTCCGTGGAGGGTACGGAGGGCGTCATCGCCTACGCTTCAAGGGCTCTCCGGGGACCAGAACTCCGCTATTCCACATCTGAAAAAGAGTGCCTGGCAGTGGTGTGGGCTGTGGAGAAATGGAGACACTATCTGGAGGGAGACACCTTCGACGTCTACACTGATCACAGCGCTCTAGCTTGGGCCTTCAATTGCCCAAAGACATAATCTCGGCTGACCAGGTGGACACTGCGGCTTCAGGCTTTTTCCTTTAGAGTACACTACAGAAAGGGATGCTCCAACATTGTCCCAGATGCACTTTCTCGCGCTACCGTCCAGGAAAACCAGTCATCATCGGAAGCTTACGTGGCCGTCACCTCTGCAAAAGCCTACTGGGCGGACCTGCCAACCTCATTGCAGGAGGTAGAGAAAACTCAAGAAAAGGATCCTGTGTGCCAACAACTCCTCCTCACTATCAATGAACCTACTCACGGTCGTATTCATTATAAACTCCAACAGGGTGTGCTCTACCGGGGTGTGCCATCCAAATATAGTGGATACAATTATCAGATGGTCGTTCCAGCAGTTCTCATTCCAGAGTTCCTGTCCTACTATCATGACAGTCCATTTGGAGGACATTTGGGTCGCATGAAAACCCTCCTCAAAATATTGGATGTGGCCTGGTGGCCAGATATAAGGAAGGACGTCTGGACTCATGTGCGTTGTTGTCAAAAATGTCAACAGTATAAATCACCAAACGAAAAGCCTACTGGACTGCTTCAAACAACTGATGTCAAGACACCTGGGGAGATGATTGGGGTGGATTTTATGGGACCGTTTCCGTCCAGTAAATCCCAGAACTCCATACTCATGGTAGTCGTTGATTACTACAGTAAATGGGTCGAACTGTTTGCGCTCAGAGACGCTAAAACACCGAAAGTATGCCGCATCCTTAAGGATGAAATCTTCACACGCTGGGGTGTACCAGCTTACCTGGTTTCTGACCGTGGCCCTCAATTCACTAGTCAACTCTTAAACCAGTTATGCACCTCTTGGGGCGTAACCCAGAAACTCACCACCGCGTATCACCCACAGACAAATCTAACAGAACGGGTGAACAGGACTCTCAAGACTATGCTGGCGTCTTACGTGGAGGACCACCATCAGGACTGGGACCGGTGGCTGCCTGAATTCCGTCTCGCCATCAACACAGCTGTTCACGAAACCACTGGTGTGACCCCTGCTGTGTTGGCTCTTGGACGTGGTATCGCAGGACCCTTAGAACGCCTCATTCATAAGACACCTACTCCTGACACACCTCCATACAGCACACTACTCACTCATACACAATTCATGAAAGAGGTGGAAAGGCATGTTGGTGTGGCCAAAGCTAGACAAGCCAGGTACTACAATGCCCGCCGCAAAGATGTACAGTTTGTGGTTGGCGACCTGGTCTGGGTGCGGTCACACCCACTGTCCAAAGCCTCCACTAGGTTCTCTGCCAAATTAGCGCCCAAATGGGAAGGGCCTGCAAGGATAGAGAAGAAACTGGGACCCGTCAATTACCAGGTGCGGTGGTTGACTGACAAAATAAAGACAGATACTGTGAATGTAGTGAAACCCTTCTATGGTCCCGATAAGCCGCTGGCTGGGGGGGGGTGTAATGGTTGCCTACAGTGCAGTTACAACCATGACCAAGAAAAAAGAACTTGTAACTTGTAATGTGTTTAACAGGTGGAATTTGCAGGTTCTAATGGTCATGTGATTATTTGTCATTACCCTATTGGGCCAACGGGTCCTGCCAGGTCAGGTGACTGTGACACACCTTGTTTTCTTTTTTTTTAAATCAAGAATCAGGTGCGCGGGGAAGCTGGTTTTTTTTTTTGATTTTGAATGAATGGACAGCTGTCTGCCGACCAGGAGCGTGGCGGAGCGGGATTTCGCGCATTGGGGATTACTGTTCCTGTGCTGTTTGGGATTACCCTCCACACTGCATTCTACGTTTTTTCTTTTTGGATGGAGTAACTTTCGAGCGCCTGGGACATCCCGTATGAGGAACAGCCGCAGCCTTGACAGCCGGTGGGACGCGTTTCTGCAGCCTGACGGAGCGGCCTCCCACCGGACGCGTGAACTGGTCGGACCTTTTTTTTTTTTTCCCTTCTATTTTCGCCTCAGGAGTATTGTTCGTTTATGTATATTTGTTTACCAGACCGGGGTCAGTGTTGATCTGTGTTTTTTCCGTGTATTATAAACTTTGGGGATTGCGAGTTGATTTGTTTATGTTTCAAGTGTCTTGGGTGGGGCTTTCTAAGTTGTATCGGACCAACAATACACGGGTTGTCCAAAGAAAGAGTTTATGCGCATTTATTATCACTATTATGATTATGATTATTGTTGTTATTAGCACACAGAGTAATTCAACATTTGATGCGCCTATGCCTTAAAAAAGGGTGTTGTGACGATCTCCTGCCAGTGTGCGGGGCGGATTGTTACAACATAACTAAAAAATTAAAATCAGTAATAAACAGAGAAATGAAGAATCTGGTTGAATAAACTCGAGAAGGGAAATGAGAAAAAGGGAAAATATCAAATGCATGAACGTAATTATACATGTATTCTGGCAGAGTAAATACATTTTTCAAATGATAGATTTTTAATTAAATGAATGAAAAGTAAGTTGACACAATAAACTATATTTTATGGAATAACCTCCCTGGAAGCAATAATTAAAATTATTTTTCTGCATTTATTTAAACATAAAGTTTCCTAATTAGCAGGTGAATTGTATCCCAAAACCATTCTGCTGTTTTACTTTATTAAGATATTCTTCCTCTTATTTTATCCTTGTTTTTTTTCAAAGATGCTTATCTAACTGTTTAACTGTAGAAACGTGCCTTATGCACTAATGATTGAAAAGATGTTATGTTTTTTTTTTTTTTTATTAAATCTTGATTGTGAAACAGTTGCATTTTTATAATCTCTTAAAAACACTAGGAAAAATCAGATAAACAGGAGCTAAGATTTCTGTGGTTGAAATTGCCTTCGATAATTTTGACATTTTAAAATGAAATAGATCAGTGATTCAAGCCCCTTCTATCTTCTTCTACCCTCTAACTTCTCCCCTTTTCTTTTTTACCCTTATTCCCCATCTGTAACATCAAACTCTCTTTCTCTCTACCCTTTAAGAAGAAATGCACATAAATATAATTATATGAATAACCCTATTTTAATAGAAAAAAGAGTAAAGTTCTTTATTCATATTGTTCTTTTTACTTTTTATGGATGTCTAAAACAAGTTGTTTGAGGTTAAATGTAAATGGAAACTGGTAACATGAAGGCAAACCTGAAAGAGTTTCACCTTCTGGAAGACATTGCATATGACACTTTTGTTGTTCATGAAGGTGGTCTGGAAAAAATAAGGAAAAAGAAGTCCCATCTATAGCTTTAGACTTGTCATAAAAGATCCATGTGAGGCTGTAAAAAGCACTATGACCCAAAAACCAAAAAGTAAATGTATACATTTTACAGAAAATGTTCTTGTCAGAGCAAAAGAAGAAAAAAAATAGTAGGGGTTAGGATGGTAGAAACACAAAATAAGCAAAACTGAAGATGCTGCAGAAGCAGAAAAAAAAAATCCAAGCGTATCCAGGGACTAGCATGACTGGGAATGGGAGAGGAACACAAAAATCTGACAGGATGGGTCAACAGAGCAGACCACAGGGACACAATGGGCAAAGAGAACAAATGAGCTGACAAAAGCAGCAAGAAGCGGGATTGTTCAGGCGCATGCATTCAAGGCCTGATGAAACTGGCATGGTA
Source organism: Oryzias celebensis (assembly GCA_014656515.1). NCBI lineage: Eukaryota > Metazoa > Chordata > Actinopteri > Beloniformes > Adrianichthyidae > Oryzias > Oryzias celebensis. The sequence continues at coordinate 16,561,359 of BNCR01000011.1, read as the reverse complement.
ACAATGATATGGATATTTGCTTCATTTCAAAATTGATTCATAAGGACTATGGTCCTGGTCACGACATGGCGTTGTAGTTACACCAACAGCACTAGTTGTTGCGTCATGCAGTTGAAAGAAGGTACAGGCAAAATCCAAATCTGCTGCATAACGGAAGAGATAAAAAAATTCACAATAGTTGCTTGTTTGGACGATAACGTGTTTGTTTTTTTGTTTTGCTGCACGGCCAGAGTTTAAATACACAAACACCTAATAAAATAAAATGTTCTTGTCCAATTTCTGAGCTGTGTTAATGTCCCTGTAATACATCATGAATTATTGCCATTCTTGATGTGTTTAACAGCACATAAAAATTTGGTTTAAATTAGTAATATTTTGTCTCATCATCAGTGTCAGTTTAAATGGATCCTGTGCTAGTAAAATAAATCTGTAATGCTGTTTCCAACCCGGGGGCAGTAAAGGCAGATTAAATTATGGGGAGGTACTCTATCTGAGACGTAAACTTACCTCAGAAAAAAAGGGGCAGCATATCCAATTCAAAAAAACAAGTTTTGACCTGAAGCTAAGACTCCACAATTCACCTTCATCTCAGTGGGATTTTGTAAATGTCTTCTGCGTTCTTAGATTGATTTTTTTTTTGTACTAGGAGTCATTTCAACTTGTTAAAAAGCACAAAAGAAAAGAGCATTGAGCATAAATACAAGATGCCTGAAAAAATTGGTGCATCTTTTTTTAAAATTTAGATTAGATGAGATTTCATCAAGAAAATATTTGATTTAGTGCACAGTCCAGAATTCCCACCTAAATACATGTTCGTCCATGTTGTACAAAGCATTTTTCTGGCATATTTGAACTTTATCGAAAATTTGAGGACCGTTATTCTTTGCTCATGAGAATAAAGCTCACAAGATCTAAAAAATAATACAATCCTATAATTGATTATTCACGCCTTAGAGGCCCACTCTGATGAAAACACTGTCTGTGTTGTTTTTAACATGTTCTTGAGGCATTTTTTCTGATAATGGAAGACATATATAAAGAAAATTCAATTCAAAATTGCTCAAACAAGCTTCCTGCTCCGCTCTGCTCTGATGCTTCCACCTGCACACGAATAGATCCATGTGCGTCTTTGTTTTCCTCGTCTGAGCTGGAATTGGGCTCAAAACTGTGCGGTTGGATAGCTCCAACGTTAGGTTGGGGTTGTGACTAAGAAAACGTAAGCTCGCAGTACAAACAGATGGATTATGGGAAATGTGGATGGGGTTTCTTCACGCCAACAGTCTTACCTACAACGTAAAGACAGTTTGTTATTGAACTGCTGCCACTCTGCAAAAACGATTTCCTAGAAAACAACAAAGGTTTTTGAGATTTTGGTTAAAATAAAAATATAAAAATATTTGAAAAAAATACCAAAATCACTTTTTTTTCTCCACTTAGTTTTTAAGTAGCTTTCCCTTGTGTTTTAATTAGTTTTTCCTGTTTGCGTTTGTGGAATTTGTTTGTATGTTGGGGACTGGTATGATGTCCATTTTTTTATCGATATTATTATTTACTTTTCTTTTTATTATTCATTTATTTAAAGCACTTTCAGTTGTTCTGTGACAGGAAAGGTGCTTGACATTTGAAGTTAAATTTGACTAAACAGTGCAATGTAACTAAAGCTAAAATGTATTTTATCATAGCATTTTATCTTTTTTTATGTCTCTCTGTTTTACTCCTGCTCGGCTAATACTCCCAATGTGTCAAACTTTAGAGACAAGAGTTGAATTATTCTGATTTATTGGTTGTTATGGCTCTGAGCTAATGAGGCTCTTGACATGATCGGAAAAAAACACACAATGACCGACACGGTTACAGGTAAACAGAAGAAAATGTATGTATACTGTATGCATATATACATAGATGTTCAAAATAGTCCCAACCCTTGTAAAAAACCCATTTCCTAGAGTGATTTACTTTATAGCTGAACATTTTCCTCTAAAATATGTTCTGAAGATGCATAGTCATTTAACCTCTGTTCTCCGTTAGTCTCTTTCAGTGCATGTCTCATGTGCATGTTTGCTTCGGCAACATTTTGTTGAGACAAACAAGAATTAGGGGAAGTGGAGGTCAAAGGTGGCGCTAAATGGGGCAATGCACAAACACGTGCTCGCTCAAGTCTTCAAGTCATTCTGAACTTGTTCTCCTCGTCCCGTCTTTACAGCGGAAAAGAAAGAATGCAGGTCTTAGACATTTGACACCATGGCTGCCGTTCACATTGAATAATCCCATTTAATCCTGAAGGCTAAAAACTCCTAGTGTCTACCAGAAAAGGTGTAGATTAGGGAGAGAAGATGGAACTTCAAAAATGAAGACAGATTTTTTATAAAAATGTAACTTTATAAAGATGTGTTCAAGGTTTACAAGACACAAGCATTTTCTGGCCGTAATTATCCAGGTTCCCAGAGTCAGTGGAAGCACCTGGGCTGAGGTTAGCACCCTCATTGCTAACCTCACCCCCACACACCAGAGAGGGGTCAAAAGTTTCAATTTTTTAACATTTAGATTTGAAACAGAAATAAAAAACCCAAAAAATAAAAGGGGAAAATTTGAAACTGAAGAAAGTTTTGGATGAAATGTTGAGTTATGAAACTTTGAAGCTGAAAAAAATTAAGTTTATATTATACAGTGGTTGCAGAAAGTTTCAGATGTTTCCTTTTTTTTCTTAGGCAAACATCAGTATTTCAGCTTGAATTTTTCAAGTTGTTTGATTTGGGTTTCAAATCTTTATGGCCCAGATTTTGCTTCATATTTCTGCACCTTGTGGAGAATGAGTTAACACACGCTGTACTATTCTGGAGAATCAATATCAACACAACCTCATCTGTCAACACCAAGAGCAAAAAACATGATTTCTGATCCTGACCAATTAAGGATGGAATCATTGTTTTATACTGATCCCAATGGAAGAGGACATGGAATATAAACCATTTCTTCTCTGCCATCACAGATAACTCCAGCCACTAGACTGACGAGCAACACAATCATACATTAAATCTAAAGATACATTTTCACTCATTCATTTCAGTAGTATAAGCAAATGTTAACAATAATAAGGAATACTTGTGTAATTTAGTGTGATAGTAGTCTCAGAAATGTGGTTTCATGCAGAGAAGGGGATTCAAAACTGTAATTTGGATGGCCTCGAACTCAGATATTGCAATAGACTAAATAAAGGTGGTGGAGGAGTTGCAACTATGTGGATAAAACTCTGCTTTTCAGAGGATTGAATAGCATGAGCACTGTCATTGACAATATGAGTGAATGTTTAACAACTGAAATTTCTAAGCAAAATAAAAAAAAATCTGGATCTAAATGTTTTTACAGACCTCCTGGCTATAATATGGATATGTTTACAAGTTGGATGGAGAAAATATTTGTAAATAAAAATAAAGTACATTTTGCATGTGGTGACTTTTATATAAACTTTTTGATCCTCATAAGATTGAAACAGTTAATTGTTTTAATACCATGTACAGCCTTTGCTTATTTCCAAATGACAAAACCAAGTAGGATAACTGCAAGTGGTGCAATATTCATTTATAAAATATAAGAATTTCAATTGCAATTTACGTTTCTCAATGGGATACAGCAGAATCAAAACAGAAGACTCCATCAGTACATTTAAGATACTTGATTATAATCAAGATGTAATTTATTAAAAACTGTTGTTGAGACCTATGAGTATTTTTACAAATATTGGATATTAGGTATACAAGTAGGAATATTATGGAAAACTTTTATAGTAAAACAAAAGTAATCTAAAAAATACTTCTTACTATTCTAAGAGGAGGTAACAAGGAAAATACTTTATTAGTAAGTAGGCAGATCCCAGAGTAGAGTCAGACGTGAGGGGTAAGTTTTAACAGTTTCTTTCTCAACAACAAAAATAGCTAAAGGTCAATAGGGCAGCGGAGGCAGGGAGTTTGGCCGACAATCGATACACCAGATCTAGGAAAGGGCCAACCGAAAAGCAATAATCTGGCACGGTGGAGGAGCCAGGAAGAGGCTGTTGAAGAGGTGGAAATTAATGACGAGAAGCGGGTGTGCAAGGAGGCAGCACCAGGATGAGAGACGGCCACGCCCCCTGCCCCACACCATGGAGACACGATGACGTCTGCAGAAGAACAAAAAAGGAAAACATCAGAATAAAAGCACAAAAAGGAAAGGAAAATGATACCAAACAATAACAAATGCAGGATATTGCTACATGTTTTGATGATTTTTTTGTAAATGTGGGACCCTAATCATAAAAACAAATTAGGAAAAGATGTGGAAATACTGATTGACAGGAATACTAGTTCAATGGTTCTTAACCCAGTAACTGAAAAGGAAATATTAAAGACAGTAAGAGGAATGAAAGATAAACTCTCCACTGATGTCAATGTCATTGACATCAGTGGAGAGTAATCGATGGGATCCTGAAACAATTAGAATAAAATTGTCATTTATCATTCATTTCATCAAATGAAAGTAGCGAGTGATGACATTGTACAAAACTGGAAACAAGAATCACTTCACAAACTACAGTGGCTTGCAAAAGTATTCACACCCCATGAACTTCTCCACATTTTCTCACATCATGACCACAAACATAAATAAATTGCATTGGAATTTTCTCTGAGTTCATCCAATTGCCTTCAGAAGTTGCTTGATGACTGGTGACTGGTCAAACATTGACTTGAGACTTAATAGAGTCCATCTGTGTGTAATTTCATCTCTGTATCCAAATCCAGCTGTTTTCTGACAGTTTCTGTGGTTTGTCAAAAAAAGATTTGGGAGAAAACGGCATAATGACGTGTAAGGAACACACCAAACAGGTCAGGGAGAAGGTTGTGGAGAAATTTGAAGCAGGGTAAGACTAGAAAAGGATTTACCAAGCTCTGAACATCTTACAAACCACTGTTCGTAAGACTTTCCACTTGACAATTGTGTGCCACTTTGTGTTGGTCATTCACATAAAATTACAATAAAATATATTTGTCTGTGGTCATAATGTGAGAAAATGGAGAAGTTCAAGAGGTTTGAGTACTTTTGTATAGACCAGTTTCTATGTTACTACATCCAAAAACTAGAAAAAATGTTCAGAACTAAATTAGACTCTTTCACCAAAAAGCATGTGAAACTCCAAGAGGGACAATATGAGTCAGATCACATCAATAAATGTAACTGGCCCTTAAGAATGTTATTGGAAATATAACAAATACAACTGACAACAAAAACATGTATTTGGCGTTTTTATTGATTTAAAAACTGATTCCGACATGATCAGCCACTGCATGTTAATAAATAAATTGGAACAATATTGCATTAGGGGGATATTGTTAGACTGGATTAGAAGCAATTTAAACAGAAAGCAGTTTGTGAAGTTTGGAATTCCCAATTTTTGGACATTGTTTGCTGTGTCCATCAGGGGTTGGTTTTGGGACCAATATTGTTTATCTTGTAAATAAATTATGTATTCAAGGTTTCCAATATATTACACTTAGTTTTATTTGCTGATGACGCAAATATTGTTTGTGATGGTGATGATTTGCATCAACTCATAGAAATTGTCAAAGACGAAATGGAAAACTGAAGGTATGGTTTAATGTAAAAAAAATGTTCACTAAATTTAAGTTACACAAAAATAATCTTATTTGGTTACTATAGTTGTAAAAATATAAACATAGGCATGCACATAAATGGGCTGAAGCTTGAAAGAATTTATAAAATTTACATTCTTGGGGTTGTAATTTTTGAAAAACTGAACTGGAAAGCACATACCCTATTATGTATTTACAAATGAAATTGTCCAGAAGTATCTCAGTGTTAATTAAAGGAAAACTGGTACTGGACCCCAAATCACTGCAGATTTTATTCCTTTCACTGATCTTACCATATTTTTCTTATTGTGTAGAGGTTTGGTGGAACAACTATAAAACAATGTAACATTCACTTTCAATACTCCAAAAAAAGCCATGGGAATCATACATATAGTAAGTTACATTGATCATACAAACAGATTACTTATACAATTAAAATTACTCAAATTTCATGATCTGACAGAGTCTTGTACAGCTGAAATAATATTCAAGACAGAAAACAATTTATTACCAACGGATATCCAAAGGTCATTTATTTAAAGAGAGGACATTTGTATGCATAAAGTACTTACAAACAAAAAAAGGTTGGAATATGTCGAAAAGATATGGGACAGAACCAGTAAATGCTTGAAACAATGTCCAAAAATACAAGAGTTTAAGTATAAATACAGCAATATGACTTTTGATAAATATATAAATATACAAAACAAAACATTTGCACGTGATTATGTAATTCATTTGGATGTCTTTTGAAATGAGAGTAACACAATGTACTTTTTGCTATGGCACTGAACTTTGATAGTGGGTGTACTGGGTTTAGGAATACTTATTACATAAGTTACGGCAATGAGAATTTATAGATTGTTCTTCTCACTCCCTTTTGGATCTTTGCTGTTTATTAACCTTTGTCTTATTTTCCTGCTCTACAAACATTTTCACGTCTGAAATCTCTTATTGTAACACCTTCTGTCTCTTCAAATCTGTAGTTATCCTTTTCTTCGTTACCTTGAAAACAGCCTGGACTTCGGCACTGTACAGCTAAGCAGACCATGCTGCTGAGCATGTGTACTGCTGTGGGAAGGGGCCCTCACTGGGCATTCAATCTCGTCATTGAATTTCAAACCTTCTGGCATTAAAAAATTCTGCTCTAGCAGCTGAGTTTGCGGGACACATGTTAACCAGCCTTGGGTAGAGGAAACAAGTTGGACAAGGTAGCAAAAAAACAGATAGTTGAGAAGTCATCCTCCATTTTTAGAACCCATTAAATCCCTGTTGGAACCAAACTAGCTGCTGATGGGTACACCCTGAACCGGTTGCCAGTCACACCTACAAATTACACCTGTGATATTTTAGAGATACCAGTTAACCTATGAACGACATTTTTGCACTGTGGGAGGAAGCGCAGAGAAAATCCACGCATTTACAAAGAGAACAACTCCACACAGAAAGCTGAGATTCACTATGAGGTGAGAGTGCTGAACACTGCACTACTATGCAGCCCAGTTGAAAAGTCAGTGGACTTAAATCTGAAAGAAAGTGTGCAGCTATCCCGAGGCCAGACTGACAGTGACAAACAATTGACGAGAAAATGGCCAAATCAAAGAGAGCTCAGACAGGAACTTGAGTGATCCGGATAGTCTCCTAGAGGTCAAAGTATTGACTTCTGCTTTTCCTAAAGGCTTTTGATACTTCTCTTGTGTTTTGACCAGAAGATGTTTTTCATTCTAGGTCATGCCTTCTTGTTCCATATTGAAACAGTTTTTTTCTTTCACTTGCCACGGGGCCTGTAAATAATTTTACCCTCATAAATTTAATGGTGACTGCAGACAAGTTCTCCACAAATCCAACTCAATGCTGAAAAGCACAACTCAACTTTGATTTGTCTGGTATACTGACAGATGGAAGTAGTACAGTAGAAGACCATCAGTGAACTTGTATCTGTCATGTTTTGGGAATAGGTCTGAAAGGCCATCAGGTCGTTGAATTTAGGGGTAACCGAACCTAGAGCAACTGTCTCTACTGAATTGTTCACTTTGTCTGTACACCTAAGATATCAGATCCTTCAGGCAACAATTAAGTTCTTTGATATTAAATCTATCTTTTTATTTTTCACAAAGAAAACAAGTAGCATTTTAGCAAACATGGAGACTTGTCCTCTTGAAAAATATTAGGAAGGAGTAAAAGAAAATATATAGAAATATGAATATTGATAAATATGTACATGTACATAAATTGTGTGATATATCTGTAAATATTGTAGGAGTGCACTTGAGTGTGTTGGCGAACACAATTTAAATGGAACCAAATGAGTGTTTGTACACAACAAATGTGTGTTTCTATGTGTGTTTGTTTCTGTGTGTATGTTTATCTATATGTGTAATTGTATGTGTGTTTATCTGAGACTGAAAGTGTACTCATTAGAGAGGAAACTGGGTACCAGAGGCACTGCGTACACTGAGTGTGGTGATACATTTGGTCTAGGTCATGGGGCAATAGGGCAATTTATAAGGATTTTTCTTCCCACTCGATTTTGAATATTTCTTGTTTTTTTTCAGTTTTTTTTTTTGGTCTCTTGCTTCCTTTAAACAAATGTCCAAAACAAGTATGATCATATTATTTTATGGGAGATTAACTTATGTTTTGTGATCTTGCCTCACAATCGTCTCCAATTACAAATGACTTTTTCAAGCTAAGCTATTCAAACAGTAATCATATTGTAACACCGGAAATGAAGTAATGTTTATAACACTGTGAAAACAGCAAGTACAGCGAAAAATAGATTTTATTTAGAAAAATGCACCGGATGCACTTCGCTTGCATGATTTCAGGTTCAAGCCGTTAAATGCCCCAACTTCACAATAAAGTGCTATGGTTCAGCTCCGACGTCTAGCCCAAAATTAAATCCAATGAAACGGATATGGAGTTCTGGACTGCAGAGGCCAGATCGGAGTGGATGCAGTGTGTGTGCCTCTCGCACTTTTTATGTTGCATAAAGACTCCAGCATCTGCACCAGAGCTGGACCGCATGCAGTGTGAGCCCGGGATAAGTCTCATACAGGCTGATATGCATATCTAGGTTTGAAGGTTATAGGTTTGAAGATTGTTCTGCATAATATGCTGGAACCAGATCTCTATGTGTTTGAAGGATGCTGTTAATAGAGTTCTCTATACCATAAATTCACATATACTATTATATGTAGAAAAATACTAGTTTTTATGACGGTTCCATGATTAGATTTTTTGTGTTTGTGAATCAACGCCTTAAAGTTCCACAGCAACTATATTTTTATCTATTGTAAAATCGTCTTTTAACTATGTTTATGCAGTTTTTAGCAAAAACCAAAAAGCCTGTGTGGTCTGTGTCATCAGAAGTAGCCTTACATTGATATCCCAGCATTCCTTTGTTTACACTGTCTCCCAAAAGCTTACAGAACCACACAACCCCAAACCAACATCATAGCGAAAGAAAAACAAGAGACAGCGATCAGCATTGGAGCTTTGCAGCCGTACAGTTTTGAGAAAGATGATATAGGTCCTCTATCATAAGAAAAACACAACAAGAATTTGTTAAAAGCATGATTTTCAGTGAAGTGGGTCTTTAAAGCCAGTCTGGGAACATTTTGTTTGCCAATAAAATTGTTCATGGAGCAAAAAAAGTTTGAGACTGATGCCTAACTGTTAATCTGACGATATTTCAGGTTTGTCTATATCAGTAGTGAACATGTTGAGATTTTATGGACCGGAAACAATAGAGTTTCCAGATTTCACTTTTCACCCCCCAGCCCCTGCCAACAAATATGAAAAAGGAAAACACTTGGCTCTGCCCACATGTCCACCCAGTTGTTGTTATGAACAATGTACTTTTCCATCCCAGGAAGGTGGGGATTTGGAGAAGTAGGCAGAACAGATGCAGAGGCAGAAGATTCTCTTAGCTCTTTTAGTTCAGCATTAATGTTTTACTTTATAGTGCTTACAAAAGTCGCGAAATTTCTTTTCACTATTTTAGTCTTCCATTTTAACTGCCAGAAAAAAAAGCATATCCCGGCACCAGGGTTCAAACCTCATCCATGTGATTGCCTTTAAACTCTGGCTTGCTTTCATTTGCCTGATAGATTTTTTTTTTTCACTTTACTCCCTTAGTAACCTTCCCTCAAAGACTATGTCTGGGTTTTGCCTCTTGCTTCACTTCAGCTTGAAGCTCCCAGCCCTCACTAAATGTCTTTTTAATGAAAACTGCTTCCTCTCATCACTCCGAGTTTCTAATGGGTCCAGTGTTGCTGCAGGTGGGAAGTCGTCCAAGATGTCTGGCAGACGTACATGCATCAGTGAAGGAACACCTACAAAAACATTTTAAAAAGTCAGGATCATTGGTAAATCCAGGAGGGCATGCAATTAGTTTGGCTTCTCTTTTAACCATGGTGAACAGCAAGAGTGGAGCGTTTTATAGTTAGATAATTCCAATGTCACCTAATTATCAGACTCAAAGGAAGGAAGAAAACCGAAGAAAAACTGTATTTTATAAAATGTTGTTAATGGAGCCCAAAAAATCACTGCACAAATGAAGGTAATTTTGAAATGTTATTTCAAATGGTTCAAAGGCTCACCTTGACTGCTCTTTCCAGACACATTTTGTTATTTTCCTTCTTTGTGTAAATACCTTTTATTGTTTTCTGTGTATTTTTATCCATGGGTTATTCTTTTCTGGAGCAGGAGTGAAAACCAAACGTGCTGCATATGTGTTGTTTGCGGTTAACAAATGATATATATATATTTTTTTAAATATTTTTTTGCTGCCTAGACAGAAGATTAGTCCGTGCTCATCAACAGCAAGATGCAATATTCCCAGATACCAATGATGCAGTTCTCAACCTTCTGGAGTTTCAGTCTCATCCTCATTTATCACTTTCTAGACTTTACTTTGAAAGTAATTTATAGTACAAACCTCTGGTTGTTATCATTAACAGGTTTTTACTTGTGTGTTCATACCAGGACACACATGCGCCACATACCAGCAACTGTGTTTATTCTAGAAAGAATGCCTATAACTAACGACTGATCTGCGAGACACCACATACTGTATTTATTCCTTCTTCTGAAGTTTTTAAAAGGATTTAAAGTGAATTTAGAAAAAACAACAAGTTATAATTTGTTTTGCTAAATTATCTGGAATGTTGTGCAAATGGTTTTATTTGAAAGATGGTCAGTGGGATCCTTTGGCGTTCATGATAGCTTTGTTTTCTGCTATGATTTGTATATATGCAAAACATGCATCTGTATACATCTTTAATGCCACTTCCTGTTTTCCAGGAAGTAGTTTTCCGTGAAAGTATCTTTATTCTTTTTTTACAAGTAAAAAAAACATGGTCTGAAAGAAAAATGATTTTTTTTTTTAATCTGGATGACTGTGTCTGTCTGCATTTACGGGAAGGAGAAACCACTTTATATTGTACTTACTAGGTGTTCAGTGTAACTTTATTCTATGAAGTATACTTGAGTATGTATCAGTATAGACCAGGGATGGCCAACTCCAGGTCTTGATGGGCCACGATGCCTGCATGATTTCCATATATCCAAGCCCGTCTTAGAACTGATTGCCTGGTTCAGGTGTGTCCAGCCAATTAGAACATGCCAGAGCATGGTATGTTGGAAAACATGCAGGAATGTAGCCCTCGAGGCCTGGAGTTGCCTAACTCTGGTATAGACCATATACATGTAATGTAAGATGTTCAATAACTTGTAGTTTACAATATACAGTATTTCAAAAACTAAACTTCACTCTTACAGATTTAATATATTTGAACGGACTACTTTTTGCTAAGGGTTGCTCTGACTGGTGAAAAAACATGTAACTGCCTCTTTCAGTTGACCAAATAAAGAACCGGAACTGTGTTGAGAAACAGAGTTACTGTTCTTGGTACGTAAAGGAGAAAGGTTATGTAGGAAAATAATTTAAATGACTAAAAATAATTGTAAAAATCTTGAGCTTTATAATCTAAAAAGGAAGTGGGCTGTAACAAATTTGCAACATACCATTTAATGCATCACCTTGAAAGGAACAAAAACAAAAAACAAAAAACAGAAGAATGTTTTTCCAAGGATCAATCCAAAATCCTGGTCAAAGGTCCCTGTGATGTTTTTAATGTCTTTTTTAATCACTTCTTTTTGTTTTGTGTGTGTGTGTGTTTGTACTGTTACCCTTTTTTTTTTAATTAACAAGAATATTGAGGCATTCTTTATACCAATGGTTTCTAGATCTTAATGCAAAAAAAAGAGTTTATATGTAAAACGTTTTTGTTCTATTTGAAGGTTAAGTAAAAAAGTTTTAAAAAGATCTAATCCATTTAAAATACTTCAATGTAGTTTAAGAACATTCATATTATTTGAGTTAACTTTAAAAAAGGAAAAAGAAAACAAATTCAAAATGAAAGATGGATTATTGTCCTGCACGTTCATTGTTTTCTTCACCTGTCACTCCTCCTTCAATGCTTCTGTCTGCTCTCTGGGTGGAGGATTTGGCTGCTGATCCTGATCCCACAGACAAAAGGATGGTGGATAATCAGCTTCTTTTCTCATCCAGCCTGAATCGGCTCACTTCGGTATTCCCATTCAATGCCTTGCTTCCTGAAAAGGGACCGTGAAGTGTCATTCTGCTTCCACTCCTCCCTGATCTTTGGCTTTTATCCCTAATGTTTTTTACGCTGTTTTGTGCCCTAATGCAGTCTTTCCAGCAGTTACAGTCTGATTGCTTGTTGCAGTCACTTTTTTTGCAAAAACGTTCTGCTGGCTGTTTTAGTAAAGCATTCTAACAAAACTGGTTTTAAGGGAACAAAGAAAGAGAAAAAAGATCAATGAGGCCACATTGACAATAACTGAATAGTTAAACTTTGCTGACTTTCAAGAAACAAAACTGTCAAAAGCTACGGATGTCCAAACAGTGGATTGATTTCTTGAGCTGCTAATGGCAAGACATACAGAGTTGATTCATCAGCAACTTCAGTGGGCTGTGCTCTCTGAACTGAAGTGTTATGGGAATTCGCCTATTGTTCTGGCCGGACCGCAGCAAGTAAAACGCTCTGCCAAACCAGAAACTTTGCTCTGGTGCTGGAAGAAATAAATCCCCTTCAAGCCCAAGCCGTCCTCCTCACAAGAACTGTTCTGCATCTTTTAACACAGGGGTGCCCATCCATCAAAAGTGTAGGTAGATCGCAATATCATCAAAAATATAAACAAAAACAATAAAAATATATATTTTTTAATTTCTTTCAGGCAATCGTTATCATCGCCATGGCATTGAATGACATGCAGAACTGTCAATCAAATATGTTCTGAGACATATGTCACTACACACGTGTGTTTTGCTACACCAAGTTCCACAGCAGATATTGAGTCTTTTCTTCCTCCTACATTTCAGAAAGGTGTGAGCATTCAGCACCCGAGTCCGAACCGTAGATGTAGCTGCTGATGTGCCTTATTTCTGATAGGCTAGAGCCTCAAACAGAACGCACATGGAATGTTTCAGTTGTTGGCACACCGTGTGTTGCAGCGCTGTTCACATTAGAACTACAAACACGTGTCAGAAGTGGCATAGCAAATTTTTCTAATGTTGTAATCGTAAACATTTATCTAAAATTATCAATGTAATAAAAGAAAAAAAATATATATTTTTTATCTACAGCTAAGGCCATGACAACATGACAAAGTTAGAGGCATGACTCTGAATTAAATGAAGAGGCCAATCGTCCATTTTTATTTGGTTGGAGAGCGACAGGATTATTTGAGCACCAGTACCAGCTCTGTCCAAAAATTGTGGAAACTCTGCTCTCTGCCGTTGTGGAGGCAAGCAGTTCCCCTTAGAATAAAGAGGAAGAACCTGACACACCTCCAGCTGAGGAGCACTCCTGAAGTCTACATGGATCAACTCCAAAACTGTTACTCTAAAATAGTTTCTTTTTCTTTTATTCTTTGCCACTGACACAAAAAGGAAAATTTGTGAGAAAAAATAATTTAAAAAGCTGCAAAAGACCGAATTCCAGGAAACATTTTAAATTTCAGCCGTATACCCAGACTACATGTTCTCACTCCAAGTTGTCACATATTGACGCCTGGGTAAGGAGCCCTCCGCATCACTTTTTGACGACATGGGTGCTCCCAACACCTAGTTTTTTGATGCACCAGCTGCTCCGATTAAATCAGGGGTCCAGTCATTTTGTGGGATGCTGTACCATACGTGGACCTAACCTCAGGATGTGTCCAAACGTGGACTGAACCTTGGGACACGTCCAGTACCGGTACCCTAGCCCGGTCTGTGTCCGGTACAGATCGGCATCGGGTACTTGGTTACGGTTAGGGTCAGGGTACTGGTGCGGTACCAGATTGCACCGGTATTGGTTCACAGCCTGGAGGTTGGGGAGCCTTGATTTAAGTTTTGACGCGGAGGGCTCCATACCCATGTGTCAATATGTGACGACTTGGGAGTGAGAACGGATTGACCCAGAAGACTAATAAGTCCACTTTGGATTTGAAGGCTGCAAAACACTGAAAAATAAATGCAAACTAGAAAACAATTAGTACATTTAAAATGAACTTACAAGGCATTTCTAAAACATAGGAAAAGCTAAATATTTTATTATTAATGCAAATAAATGTCTTCATGAGCAGCTTATTTGAACTCTGAAGTCATTTGTAAGACATTTACAAATACTAATAATGTCTTAATACACAACTTAATCTTATAAGTACTTTTATGAAGGAATCCTATTCTAACACGTCAGTGACTAATTCAAATGTTTTGGGCTGCCTGGAAGCTGAAGCCATACAGACATATTGAAGTACAGACACCCTCTGTCACCAGAATTGCCTGGACCAATCTGAGCCGTCCTGTACCTGATTGATAGTGGAAATGAGGCTTTGTGTGTTAACTGAACAGAAACTGTGTGGCACAAAGTAATCTGTAATTTTCCATTCAAAAACATGTAAATTAGTTTGTTAAAAACATTTCTTCTCGCTGTTTTATTGAAGGTCTATTTAAAACTTTCCTTCAATGCTGTAAAAACGGTCAGTAAAACATTTTTTGGGGTTTCACTGCTAAATTAATCACTTTTTTCCAAACAGAATGCCCCATTTTTGTATGATTTTAGGTCTAGTGTGAGTATAACATGGAAAAATGACAAAAATAACTTAATTTCACATAAGTGAGGTTGTCCTGATTAAAATGTTACCAAATAAGCAACCAAGTCTTTCAAATAGAAAAACAGAGATAAATGCAAACGTAGACAAAAACTGAGATTTAGGTTCTAGGCTCCAAAGGGTTAAAACACTTTTCATTATCAGTCTGTGTATGTGAGTACATAAATATAAAAAGTATTAATACCCTATATTTACAGTACATCTTTTGGAGCTGGTCATTTCATAAGTAGCTTGCATGCTGAAAAGGGGTGGAAAGATTAAATAAAAAGACTTTGCAAAAGTTTGTAAATAAAGTTCATCCAAAAAAGGCTTGAATGTAAAATGCACTTTTCCTTTCATCACAAAGTATGTTGTGTTTTTGTTTTAAGTTGTGCTTCAATTAAAAAAAAAAAAGCAAAAGTTTGATCTTAAGCACTAGCAGGATGCCACTCATCTTTCTGTCATCAAGCTTCATGAGAAAGCATTAAAACAAATATTCTTTTTTTTCTGTATTTGAGAGGAAGTACGTGATTATTTAACATGACTGTTATTAATTAATTCCTTAGAGTGGGGGAACTTAGAGAGAAGCGCTTTTGAAGCACACGGTTTCCTGTGAAGGCAGGAGTCCCAGGAGAATGGAGCTGTTGTCTTATTACTTAAGTAGAATCTCCAACCTCCTATCCTCCCTCTGTAGATTCCCATCTTGTCGTCTTTTATTTGCTAATTTTACTCCTTCTTAGGGAGCCTGTTTTGCGTTCAGTGATACCTATTGCATCATTTTCAGCTTTTGTTTTCCGTTCAAACTGTCTGTCCTTTATGTGCTTTTTCTTCTAGAATTGATTCATCTTTCAAACACAAGGGAAAACAGACATTTTTATTTTTAGTAAAAAGCAGGTGATGCAAGCTCTTCTTTTGTATATTTGAAGATGATATGCTGCTCGAACCATCCAAACGAAGCAAAACCTTGATGTTTTGTGTCTCTGACTTTTTCTTTTTTCATCTTTCTAAAATATTGCTTTTTCAACGCAGAACCATGCTGGACATGAAAGAAAAAAAGAATGTTAGAAATACAAGGAGCTGCAGCATATTTTGTATATGTGAGGCATGATTCATTCATACAGGCTCGTGTTTTCAGGCTGTTTCAGGGTAAAGCCCCTCTGTCTCTTTTCAAACTTCACATTTCAAAATTCATTGCTTTGCTCCTTTGCTACTCGTCAAGCTGAGCATCAACAGGAGCTGGTTATCCCATCTGCTCATCAATGATTCACCTTTTTTTTTCTTTTTTTTACCTCTGGCTGGAGTTTAATAACACGCGGCATCAGAAAAATGGCACGCGAGTTTGTCTTTGTCCATGGGAAAGCTACAGCGCCGAAATCTCCCGGCCGTCAACAGTTAAAGTGTTTGATCCCACAGGAAAGGAACAACTTTTTCGCATAACTGAGGATGTATCGCAGCCCGACTGCAGTCACCAAAGCACACGTCAGGTCAGCGTGTGTGTGCGTCCTCATTCAGTCAGCAGGATAAAGGTGGTTTAAAGCTGGTGTATTCCTTTTTGTCTTTTGTCCTTAAAAACAATGAACAGAGATTCTTTGTCCACAAAAATATTGTTCTCCACAAAGAAATCATTTGGGCCCAACAAAAGAAGAGCAACCAAAGGAATATGAAACTACGTGGACTGAATATAGCAAAAAAACCCACACACTGAAGTTAGGTAACACACTGAGGAAGCGTTATAGCTACGGACAAATCCTTACCACACACAAAGCAGGGCAGGGAACAACTATAAAAAAGATTTTAACCATTTCATCAAAAACTATAAATGAAGAAAAAAGCTGCAATTTAAAGTCTACCACATAGTTTAAATCTCCAACAAATAAATCCCTTTAAAACAAACAAAATAATGTTCATAATGAAAGACAGAATGGCAGTGTTTCCACTGGTCTAGTCTCCGTATCCCCTGTTTTATTTTTGGGTCGCTTGGGGATAAAGAAAACATCGATGTCATTTTTCAAAGAATTGGAAAAAATCAACAATTGAATTTCCTTTGCAACTGAAGTTGTGAGCTAACCACGGCCACATTCCTAATACAGTCATATCTGTGAGCTCATTTTCTTCCACTTGAGCCAAGGATTCATGTACGTTCTCATGTTCCGGAAAAAAAATCCAAAGTAGCATCCCAATGATGCTCGAGGGCTTAGGAGATGATAGGTCAAATCCATATAAGGTGTACCAAGATGGCCACCAAATGGTGGTGATAGAATTAATAAAGCAGCATGTGTGGGAAATTTCATGAAAATTGAAGTGTTTTCTTTTCCCATATTGTGAAGACTGCCAAATTTCACACTTTGTCACAAAATAACCATCAAGCAGTAAGTCCTGCGGCCATCCCGTAATAATTTCAAAACTTCCTTTGGACATCACCGACACGTGTTTTAGTTTTATTTGTGGATTTTTGTCTTTTCCTTGTTGACTCTTTGTCAGAGATTTTGGCAACATTTATCTTTTTCAAGGGTTTCACTCGCTCTGATGTCATCATTTTTGGTGGTGGTGGGGCTCTTTCACTATGTTTCTGGGTATTAGGTGCGTACAAATTTTGATACGTTTTTGAGTATACACTGGGGGTGAAATTTTCACTCAAAGGCGAGGTAAAAAAAAGAATTGTGTAGACAATCTGGTCCTTGCAGTCCAGGCCTGCTGTGGGCCATAAAATACTAACACCTAATTGGTGGTGAGTGGTTCACACCAAAGAAGACACATCCTTAACTATTTTAAAACTGAAGCCTTGGTTCCTTCATAGGCTTTTAGTCATTCATCTCTTTTTTGCCAACCAAGGAGAGAGTGTCTGATGTTCGATTTAATGTGCTGAACTACGGTGTCCCAGAAGGTTCACACAACACATGACAACACGTAAAAAAAAATTACAATCACAACACAAAAAACTCAACTCACAACACAAAAGGTCAGGTAAATGTGTTATGTTGTGAGTAGAATTAGTAAGTTGATTTTTTTTTGTGTTGTGAGTTGACTTTTTTGTGTTGTGACTTAGTTTTTCCACATGTGTCAAATTGTAGTATGTTGTGTTGCAAATTTAAAGTGTTGTGAAGCTTCTGGGCCACCATAGTTGAACAGATCAGGTAAGAAGTAACTAGAAAAATGTATTTCAGCTTTAATATCTGTGTACTAAAATTTTTCTTTCTTTCTGGCAGTTTCTTCCTGCATAAATGGAGCTTTCAGCTCACAGAGGTCCTGAGCATCAGGACAGATTTCACAAATTAGTTTCAACTTGAGTTCTGTATCAAATGTATTATAACTGTGTCCCTCCAGACAGAAGTGGCGCTTATAGTGAAACATCGCTTACATCAAACCTGCCACTCCGCTGCGCTCTTTGCTCATTTTGATCTCAGGTGTTTCATATCAGCTGCGTAGGTGAGAGGAGATCAGACAAGTCGATATCTCCACTCTTGACGCTTGGAGCAGAAATCTGCTCGAAAAACCGGTCGTTTGTGTTCC
This sequence comes from Oryzias celebensis, assembly GCA_014656515.1. Lineage (NCBI taxonomy): Eukaryota > Metazoa > Chordata > Actinopteri > Beloniformes > Adrianichthyidae > Oryzias > Oryzias celebensis. The sequence continues at coordinate 16,543,060 of BNCR01000011.1, read as the reverse complement.
TCTGTCTTTGTTTTTTTCTTTAGAAGCTTTCTGGTTTTTTGTGAACAGTGATTTAAAATGAATTTTAAAAAAGTAATAAAATCAGCGTTTCATTTTCATATGCATATTAATAAAAAAAAGTCTCCACTTAATTTATTTTTGAATAACATTTTAATACTAAAACAGTCCTATCTGTAAGCAAAACTCTTTTCATGGAATATTGATTTCCCCATAGCCCCCTGCTATTTCTAAATAAATATGAATACATTTTGTTTGTCCTGTTGCAATAGTAGCGTTCCAGTGGATCTTCACGAAATCACAAACTCCGGCTCACATAGAGAGGCAGTAAATTAAATTGAATTATCAGGCCTCAAAGTCCCAAACAAGGATTTTAGAAAATCCTTTTCCCGAAAAGCCAATTTCAGTATTAGCTTCCCTGTAACTAAAACTACTACTGAAATTAAAAAAAAAAAAAAAAAAAAAAAACAGGGTGAAGGAAAGTAAAATAGATCAGTGAAAATAGCAACTGTCAGTTCCACAACAGGATATGATTAGAAGGTAAACATTAGGGAGCTGGGTGTTGGAGGTATATAGGAGCTGGACTGCAGTGAAAAGTATCACCAGAGGCAGCCTCTCTGGCTCAGGCTCATTATTAGTCGAGCATTGTTCCAGCTCTGAATCAGGGCTGCAGTCTTTGAGAGAAAGTGATTCTCGGATCTGTCCAATACATTAGCCTTTGTTCTCTGGTGAGATAATGTCAAGGGATTTCTGTCACACCGGCACTTATTTATCCTTTCCTGGACACATTCTGTGGCCCCAGGACTCGCCTGGAACTTTTACTTGCTATCTGTCAAGCTATAGACATGCCAGGCATGTGAGGCGCTTTCAAGAATGCACTGAATACAGGATTATAGCCCATGTGGTTCACACTGGACAAGTTGGGAAGGGCTTCTTATTCTTTTTCTACTGTTACTAGCGCTTGCCTGCCACCTACAGTTGGAAAAGGCTTGGTGCAAAACGTCAAATCAGTGGAAATCTGGCAAATCTTACTCCAGGATTATATTTTCACAGCTCTACTCCGATATAGCCTATAAAAGACATGGTGTCATAGAATTCCGGACGGAAAAAAAACACAATTATCAATTTCTCCTCCATGATGGGGACTACCTGGATGGTCAAAGTTCAACCTGGTTCAACTTTCGACATTCAACCAAACCAGGAGGACCTGGCTGCGGACGTCAATGGCCAGAACCAGAAGTCCTTGATCTGAACCAGAAGACCCCCCACACATGTCAATTTAAAAAAAAAAAAAAAAACATTTTTTTTAAGAGGCGACCCTAACAGCTACTATTTTTTTTTCCATTTTAAGCTTTTATAAAAGTTTTTTTGCCAATTCAAGTGAGGGTAGAGTAAGTTCTCTTCCGGCTGATGTCAGAAGCAATCTCGTCTGGAGCCAGGTTCCTCTCACTTGACCGGGCTTTGCCGAGGGCAGTTTGAATGTAGCTTCACTCCAAGTCAGTAGAACTTCCTACTCAAAAATTTCTAGTCCCTAAAACTACACCCCTACAGGACCCCCAAAGGGTTTAGCTTTAGTTAGTGTGATGTTTCCCGGACATTGTACCCAATTCTACTAAATATGTGACAAAGATGTCCAGCAAAGCCTCTGCAGTAGCTCAAAGATGAATCATCATTTTTTCTCTCTTATCCAGTCTTCTATGTAGGGATAACAGACAGAAGTATGAAATGGACTGTAAAAGTGAGAAAAAAATCTTCCTTCAGAGTGAGTGGGCCCAGGCCCTTGGGCAGAGACAAATCACTTGAGGCATATTACTTTTTGCTTTGTACTTTAAGGCGTTCTTTCCTCTTAGATGTCTATTTTAGTCATGAATAGGTATGAGAGAAAAATGAGGTATTTCCTCTAATTAGAAACACTAGGTACAAGGAAGAATGTGGGCTTTTTGTTCTTTACCTAATTAGACTGCAAAGATCTAGAAATATGCATTCTCTTCTTACTGAGGCAGAAGTTGGGGCCAACCTTAAGGGTCTGACCCAGTAAAAGTTACAGGAAGAGCTTCTACCGACGTGGAGGAAAGGATATTCTGCTAGAATGGGGAAGCGAGCGTGTGGTGTGACAGGACAGTCATGGCTGAGCCTGAGAAAGTGCAAGGATGGAAGAAAATGTCATCTCCCCGAGTGGGAAAGCGCAAAACATGACTCTGTAGGAGGAAAGTTCCCCACATGCGAGCGTGTCCACACACCTCCTTTTTCCTGTACACGCAGCTCAGTCGACAGCGGGTCTTTTGGGATTCCTGTGGAGAAGTTTGTGTTCTCATGCTTGAGCCGGTTATCCTTTGACTCACCCGTCTAACCAAACCCAGTTTTTCTGTGAAAGTCTTGTTTTTGAGCTCTCTCAACAGCCCCATCTGCCCTTTATGTTTGGCTAGCAAAGAAAAACTCTTCTGACGAGTTCAGAAGAAGGAAAACCACCTTCAGAAAGCTTTAAGTTAAGAATGGAATTTCCCATTTCTGTATAATAAAGGTCAGCATGCTAGTGACCATTTGTCAGTGATGGGAGTTGAGGGAGACATTTGCTTTTTAAATTGGGCATTAGATACCACTTTGAAATCAGCTCACATTCAAATACATTGTATATTTATTAGCTAATTTGACTGCAACCTGCACAGAATTCTGTTAAATGGAAAGTACTCACAAAGTTTGGGTTCCTCACAGGTTGTTAAATAAGAGCCAGAGTGCAACCAGAAAGCTCTCAGATTTGATTGCTTTTTTAACTGAAAACAACATCCAAACTTGTACCCAAGAAAGAGCAGCTTTAATTTAATATATTAATGGCTACATTACTTAGAAAGTTCTGAGTAATGCTTTAAACGTATTGGATATGTATACAAAAGCCTTAAGCTGCATTCACACCGAACACGATTCGCACGTCAGGGTCCTGCTTGTCTGGCAGCAGCACCTTTTGGGCGCCACGGCCCAACTTAGGAGTGGTCTTTGTTTAGCTCTTTAAAATATTTAAACCTGATCTTCCAACATCCTCCGTCCTGTCCTAACCCGCAAATCACACTTGCTGTGAATACAGCATTCAATCACAACTCGCCTTACGAGGAGATCCGGGCAGTCTGTGGGTGAAAAATGAACAAACCATCATTTGTTCGGGACACAAAACATCAAGGTATCTGTTCAGTGAGCAAGTAGCAAGGTTGTAGTGAACACTTATGCAACACACAAGAGGGATTAAGAGGGAAGTAGTTGAGACGGAGGCATCTCAAATGGATTTAGTGCTGATCAAGTAAGAAGTGGGTGCTCCTTGTGTGCAGCCTAACTATTGAAATGTAGGAAATTAGAAAATCAAAGTGTTGTTTCTGTGGAAAACCTATGGGTGTCACACTAAGGAACCAGTACTCACACCTCACCAACAATCATTTACTTTACAAATACTTCACAATGCACTTACCATGCGCAAAACAGTGGTACTTTCCGTTTTCGTGACGTATTTTAGGGTGGCCTCAAAGGAACTGGAAGACATAAAATGTAGCCGCTGCTTTCTGTGACCCTCCATGGGCCCAACATCCTAAAAACTCTCAGCACTCGTACTGGTCAACTACCATGAGTGCATAAGACTAAGGCTTAAGAATATCTGCATCATTAACTTTTTGTAAACATCCCCTACAAACATAAATAGCACAAAAAAATTACAAAGATGTGATCGAATGGTATATTTTTTATTTTACTTTAGACTCCAACCGTCTCCTTTCTTACAAATCAAATCGAAGGTAAAACAAATCAAAATGAATATTCCCCAAAGAAAATACTAATGGTACGTTCCAACAACAACAAAAGCCTCACAGTATCAGAAGACAACATGTTTGTTAAAAATAAAATTCTGATATAGTTTCAGTCGTTGTCACCACTGATTTCTTGAAACATGCTGCTTTCACATGTGAACAGTGGGGGTATTTGTGAGGCCACGCCAACACACATCCTGACACTCCACAGCTCCTGTTGTCACATTTTTTGCTGCAGGAGATTTTCAGCTGGAGATGTTCTCACACCTTGAAAGAATTTGAATGGAGGAGGGCTTAAAAAATGTAAAAAAAACTGTCTAGAGCCCACAGGTGGCGTGACATGATGCAAAAAGTGTCTTGTGGAAACTCTTGCTTTCTTTTTAAGACAATATTAGTTGAGATATGGTCTTTTTCTTGGCATCAGTGCAGAATGTGTTCAAACAAACCCACAGCAGTGACATGTAAAAGGAGACAAACATACAAGTCAAAAATAAAGAATATGGAGTCACTGCATGTTTGCACACAAGTGTGATGTTTTAGTCATGAAGTCTGAGGGTGGAGTATCTCAGTGTCCAGGACTCAAAGAGTTACGGATTTGTACTTGGATTTGTATGTATAAAATTATTGTGATCTTTACAGTTTGGAACAAACTGAACTAAAAAAAATCTGAACTAAAAAAAATCAGCATTCTTCAACCTCTGTGTGATGTTTCTTTCTCTTTGTTTTGCCTTGACACAAACCCGGTTTAACCCGACAATTTTTAAATGAAGCTACTTTGAATTCAAATAACGTTCATTTTGGGGGAAAAAGGCCAACATTTAATTGAATATAACAAACTAGAACTGCACAGATTAGAGGAAAATCCATAATGAAAAAAGTGAAGCTCTTAAACTGTAACTATTGATAGTCAATGTTTGTACTACTGGTCACGAAGAAAGATTTGTTTCAGAAAATTGAAAGTAGCTTTGAGGTATGAGCATCTGTAAATATATTTGGACGTATCGATAAAAAAACGGTTCAGTTTGATACAGTTGTAATCAGTCATTGAATCCCACTGAACCCAGTGGCTCAAATATTATATGAGATATGAATTTGATAAATGTATCCCTGCATTTGGTAGAACTTGTCCTTTTGAATTTTAGTGGGTTTGTCAGTTTTTCTATTGAGAAAAATGTTGTATATCGTACCAAACCAGTTCTCTAATGTTGGTGAGATTTCTATTTTTAATACAGGAAATGTATTTATACTAAAGTAATATTGGGTTTCTATAAATCTTTGATATCATTAAAAAAAACGTGACTGTTTTGGACTGACTGGACCCAAACCTTGACCTCATTTGGACGTTGACTGAGCCGTCAGCTCATGGTTATTTAATAGGCGAGCGGCGTGCACGCCAGGAGGTGGTCACAGTGCAATTATAAAGCCAAATGAGACTTTGTAATAGGCTGACTGAAGCAAACGGCTTTATTGAAATCAATAAATGCATGAAGACCCAGACAGTGTCTGTTTGTCAGGTTAACAGCATGTGGTCACACAATCAATGATGTTTGACCATGGATGATTGAAAGCAAACACACAAGTGTTCCAGGTGATACACTCAAAGAGAGAAACCATTCATGAGAGCATTGACATGCAGGAATACAGCTTCTTTTTTTTCTTTTTTTTTACTAAAACATTATCAATGTGACTGTATAGCCTGAATGCCATTTAAATCACAGTGGAACATGGTTCCACTGCCAACACAGAGCTGTGAAAAACACTCAAGGTCAGGTCCTTTTGTTCTTTTGCAGGAGTGTGAAAATGTAGATTTACTCTGCATAACTAATGCGTTCTTCAATCCAATGCACGGCCCTGCACAGTGATGGATTTTAAGTCGAGATTTGTCTCTCGGGTTTATGACTGCTTTTCTATTTCTGTTTCCGCAATAACTGCTTATCTCACACAGTCCAGAAGTGGAATAATGTCAGAAATAGATTCTTTTTGACTGGGTGACTGTCTATGTCACAGCAAAAATCACAGCAGCTAAAATGATACCAAACACTGAGGGCACAAGAAAGAATTTTGTTCACATTTGAATTTTATTTTTTGCTTTCCAGCTCCCAGAAAGCCTAAAAAACATTTTACTGTTCTGCTGCATAATTCTCTGGAGAGGCAAAGCAAGCCATTGCACTGTTCATAGCTCCTCTCTACCTTCCATGTTGACAATTCATGATGAGATCCCTGAAGACAAGTACTTACTTCCTGTGAGAAGGTAAAACTGAGGGAGATTGCTTAAAAACACATTTCTTTTCACATTGAAATTCTCCTTTTAGCACACAACAAATGCAATAATATGCAAACTTAGAACATTTATTTAAGACGCAGCATCAGACAAGATATTTAGCATTTATTTTCAAGAAGACAATAATGATTTCCAGGTGGACGGTGTATTTTGACGGGTGCATTTTTGACCGCTTGTGAATCAGAACCTGCAGCATCAGGAGACCAGAGCAAAGATCCAAACTGTGGTGTGGAACAGTTCTGTTATTGGCTGTGTAGCGGTCTTTGGAATCATCTCTAGAGGCTTGCGTCTGTATGCTGATAATCCTGTTGGAGCAGCATTGCAGCAGGCTGAGCTGAGAGGAAACACTGGGCTGCTCAAGGTTGCATGACAATAAAAAGGTGAGGCATTTTCTGTGTCCTTATGAAGTGGAGATGCTTTCTGTCAACTGGTCATCCATGAGAACTCCTATGTTTGGGGACAAATCACAAGGTATTGACCATTTTAAGGGGAGATTCTGCTGTATTGAAATAAACTAGCAGCTTGGGTGGGGGTGGAGGGGTGATGCTGCCACAGCATCAGACATATCATCTTAAAATATAGTTTTTGAGGGTCCAGCTTCTTTTTGACAACTGTTTGTACTCCTCCTATATGGATCTTTTTTACTTTGATGATACTACTCAACAAAGTTAGGAGTAAATAGTTTAAATCAGAACACTGACTCTTATGTGATGTTAACTTTTTTCCTGATGGTGTAAATCTAATGCTGTGTTTATACCAGACTCAATTTAAATGTCAAATGTACGTGCTCCGCCTTTCTTGATGCACGCCAAATTCGCTGCTCGACACTTGTCCAAAAACATGTGTTCATAAAATCAACGCTCCTGATGCGTGTGGGAGGAGCTACCATTAAAAGTTTTTAGCCTCATCGCTGCCTCATGGAAGACAAGGATGTTGTTGAGATCCGGATTCATGACATCAATCAGAGACTCTCCCAGTACGATGCGCTTCCCCGTCCACTGCAGGAGCTGCATCTAAATGACGGCTGCTTTCAGCAGTACTTCAGTCTTTGTGACCGTCTTTTGACTTACTGTCCTGCTTTAGTCAAGGAAAGAAATAAAAGTAAAACTAAAAGACTTGTTTTGTTATTGTCTGGATACAAATAAGAAAAATATCATAAAGTTCAAAAGGAGAACGGTCAGCTTCTCTTCCATGTTGGCTTTGGACTTCACGCACAGATCACATCACCAACATGTCATGGACCAAAGCTGGGATCCAGATTGATTGATGGGACGCGAAGTCTTCACTAAAGTTCTGGTATTTGAACTGTAAAATCATTGCGCTTTGCCACCTCTCAAGTATTCTTTTGGTTTTATTTTAGGGGTATTTTTTGTCATTTTTAAATGGATTTTACAAAATTAATAGCAGTCATTTTAGTGATTTTGATCTAACAAAAAGTTAGTAAATTTTTATTAAAGAAAATATTCAAATGCTTTTGAATATTTTTTCAGATAAAAATTAAGTAACCTTTTTTTTCACAGAATCAAAGTTTGCAACACTTCAAGTGTTGCTAAATGACAAAGAAACAAGTCAAAATAAAATAGGAATATTACTATAAATGTTATTAAAGAGTGAAACTGATTAAAGTTTTACTAATTAGGAAATGTTTAAAGACATTCTAAAAGAAAAACAACCCCCCAAAAAAGATACAATAAACAAACAAATGTTAACTGGTAATTTGAGGAAAAAGGTTTGTTTATGAAATTGGAAAATAAGATTCTAAATTTGCTTTGGATTCATGCTATGAGGGTATAAACAAAACACACAGGGTTTGTCAGCTTACATCAATTGACAGGTTTGTGGCATCATAAAGACTGAAGCACCCGCACGCAGAAAGTATTCCAAACTGATTCTGCTTTTGTTTTCAACCCAACCATGGATGTGATGAAACTGGAAACTTCAATTGTCTGATGCATAATGGTACTGATCATATTAACATTGTTTTTTCTCTCAGGACTGCGTATGAATATATTGCGACAGTACTGAACAATATCTACATCTGGCAGGTAATGAAATTGGCCAAAGCTTGGAGTTTTCCCGGCAACAGCTTGTCTTTCCTGTCATTTGTCATGTCAATTGAATCTCCAGGGGGGACGTGTTCACTGACAGCAGAGCACATGAATGCCATGCTGCGCTAAAGTCTCTCATTTCTCTCTCAACCTGTCACTTAACTCTTCTCTGAGCTCTGCTTTTGTACCTACATGTCAGTCGTGCTGTCCACTGGTGTCTGTCTCTTTCCGTCAGAAAGTCAGTGAATGTTTTTTTTTTTTTTGCAGTCCTCAAAGCCTCCATCCCTCTGTGTGAGGTCTGCACAGAGCAGGTTAGGTCTCCATCCACTCTGACACTTATCTTGACACGACTCAATAACTTTCACTGAAACTGGATGCTTTGAAACCATGCTGAGATTATGTGACCCTGTGCTTTTATACCATTTGTAAAACAAAATACATTTTCCTTCACCAACACTTTAGTACAATAGAGACCTTTTTAGTTAACTTTGGGTGGAACTACATTTAAAGTCATCAGTTTAATGGGCAGAATATGTGTTTTTAAGCAATAGCTGCAAGCTGGCATGACGTACCGGATTTTCTTCACAATAAGGCTCACCGGATTATCTTATATTATTATATTAACTCTGAGCCAGACCAGTTGAAACCAGTTAGATGGGTGCTTCAAGGGACCAAAGTAGTACTTTTCCATTGAAAAACAAAGTTATAAATCACCTTGCTGGCAGGAGCAGGGAGGTTGACACTGGCCACTCAAAACGTAGATTTGGTGGAGATGACCATATAAGGTATCAATGCCTCTGGGGGTTTCTTCTGTCCTGACAAACAAGGCCCACCTGGGGGACTGTAGTGGTCCTCGTCTTTTCATGGTGGAGAACCAGAGTACTCTGTACGAGTCCGATCCAACTTTTATTAAAAGGACTAAATTCCAATTGAGTTTATTGGTCACTTTATTTACTATTTCTTAATGAATTATTACATTGTTTTCCACTCTTGTGTGGTTTGGTGAGACAGTGAAGCTGTAGTACAGGGATAAAAAAATTCAGCTTTTCCTAAAAAAAAAAAAACTCAAATATACAAGATTGTTAAGGTCGGTTAATGTTTTAGTTGAATCTGTTTAATGTCCACAGTTGACTTTGTTTGTCTTGACAGCTTTTTAACAATTGATTTCTTTGACTTTTCTATTGTAATAGAGAAGTGGTGTCTTTTTTCATTAAATGTTGCTCAGATTAAAGAAGTTTTTTTTTTTTTTTTTTTTTTTTACTTTTATATCAAGATAACCCACTTCCAGTACATGCTGCACAAGGCATCTCTGACTCTTGGCAAAGCTATAAACAGTTATGGGGTTACTTGCACATTTTAAGGTAATAATTTATTATGTTCTGACAGCTGTTATTTCTAAGTCTTTGCATCTTATGAAGGCAATTTAAGATCAGAGCAAAGAGATGATGCAGACAACTCAGAAATGTGTCTCTGACGTTAAGCAAAAGTGGCAGTCTGCCAGTTCCACATTTAATAAAACATTTGATCACTTCAGCTTAAATAAAAATCTTCAGGAAGAATGCAATAGATTTTGTTTCATGTTTTATTGCAAAGAGATTGTTGCATGATTGTTTGGCCGGACTGAGCTCCATTCAGAATCAGTTCAAGCCTTTAAACAGTTTCCATTTTAAGTCACTGAAGCTTGATGGCACAAAGTCCTTTAAAATAACAGGACCCAACCAAAGCTGGGGTTGTAAAGGTGTGCTAGCTCAAAGTCTTCGAAGTTCTCCGTTAAATACAAACCAGAGGATGCATCAAACACCTCCCTCCCTAAGCCTCAAGGTGAAATACATCACTTTCTTATACTAAATGTATTATTTTGGTTAACTTCAGCTGATTGTTCCTCTGAGCAGTGACTTTTTTTTTTTTTTGGTGGTGGGGGGCTCTGGGTTAGAGGTTGCTTAGGCTGAGGAGCAAAATATCTTTTGCCCCCATCTTTGCTCATGAAGCCCTGCTTGGGTCTGCTTAGAGACCCAATTTGATGAAAGTCATGTCCTTGGTGTGTTTAGCATGTTCTTGTAGTCTTTTTCTGATAACAGAGGACATATTTGTGAAAATCAGGACCTAAATTTGCTTTTATTAGTATTACTTCTTTCAAATCATTGTGAATCAGGAGCCGACAAAAAAAATGCAATTTGAAAAAGATCCTGTGTATGATGTAGAAACTATGCTGGGCAGGCTACAAGCTGCTCCAAACTCTCAGCAGTGGGGAAAGGAGGGAGAGTTCCTCAGTGAAAATGGTACGACCCAAAACACAGTGGTGAATATTTCATCAATTACTACTGCTCTGCAGAAACTATGTCCTAGAAGACAACAAGTGTTTTTTGATATTGGCTAAAAATGGAATAAACATAATTAACTGGGAACACTTTTACAACAGATCAAAAGTTGATTGGAGTAGGACTTTAACCAAAGAGTGGAGCACATTTTAAAAAAGCATTGCTTCTGTGTGTTACTTACCTAAGGCAATAAGTGCTAGAAAAAAAATGTCATTGATTTTTCTTGGTTGGGTTGTTAAAAAGTTACAACTCACAGCAGGAGTTTATTTTAGTATGTTTTTCTTTTACTGCCAGTTCGCAACTGTTCATACTCGTGTTAATAGATTGCAAAGTCATGCATAAAGCACATCAACAGTAATCTTCAAGAAATGGTTTTTGCCCTGCAGTGCAACGCCACAGTAGCCAAGAGAAGCACAGGAGTTTTGGCAGTTTCTTTTAAAAATAATGATAACAGAATGCATCCAAAATGTTACACAAGGATAACAAATTGAAGAATATTGCCTGAAACAAAGAAAGTTGCACTTCTCACACTGTTCTCACACTTATGCTTTAAAGACTGAGAGGAAAACGGTTTGTTCTTAGCAGGTCAGCCCCAGTTAGCTATTTTTTCTCTTGGATATCAAACTGCGAAAAGAGATTGAGGAGGCGTGAAGACAAATGTTACTGAGCAGAATGACAAGGAGAGGGGAAAAAAAAATGCAGAGCATGGACAGAAAGCTGTGAGACAGAACGAAGGGCATCATGTTGGTCGTTATGAATATGATGAATGCAGGGAGAGGGATGGGGTTGGAGTGGAAGTGGAACAACCTGGGAAAATAAGGAAGTGCTTGATGTGGTGCTGTGATTCTGCTGTGAAAAGCAGTCTGGCACACCACCAGGCTAAGTCAGGGCTGTCCATTATAAAAAAGAAGAGCCGAGTCAAAAGACAGTGATCAGGCTTGAAGTTTGACATCAGAAGTTTTTGGTCAGCAGGCTCTCCCTGCACTTAAATGCCTCTTCTTTGTGGTATTCCCTTTCAACCACCCTGTTCATCCACCCAAATGTGTTGCATCTGCACACTTTATCTGATGCTGACACAACTGGATTGAAATCGTTCATGCTTTTAGTTGTTTTGACATACAGAAAACCTTGGATGCCTCGTTAGCACAGAAGCAAAGAAGCTTCAATGGAGTCACTTTAATGTGGCAAACTGCAATAAGTCAAATCAGCTTCCTGCTCTTGTAGAGAATCTACAACAAAAACAACTAGACTGATTTTTCTTTAAAGAAGTCAAGGTGATTTAGGGAACAATGGCAGATGAAGGTCTCAAATAGTCACATAATTAGACAAAATCACAGTTAGCCTAAATAAAATACAGGATGGAGAATCCCTGCTGTCCCCCATTAAGATCCTGCACGGCAACAATGACGCCTAAAGCAGGACGGGCACCGTGTTTGGACTTCACTCTGTCCACCTTAACAGCATTCTAAAATGCCAGTTGGGTGGAACAATATAGAATCGGGCTTCTATTGGGTGCATTCACCCACCAGTAAGTAATCTACACCCCCTTAATAGGCTCAAATTTGAGCTCTAATAATATGAAAATGGCAGATTTTACAAAGTATCAAACCTCTCATAATAATTAAAGCCATGACATCTAAAAAACGTGTGAACAAGAAAAAAGTACGCTGGTTTATTTTAGCCGTAAAATTGTTTTTTTTTAATAGGAGAATCAATGATGATTTGCTCTTGTTTGTACTAAGCCTCTAGTGGTATTTGGAGGAACTGCAACAACTGTTACTTCCAAATTTCACTCAGCGTGGTTTAAATAGCTGAAGTCAGGATTAGATTAAAAGTGATTCAAAATAGTAATTCATGTATGTTTTTGTTACATAATTGCATATTGATAAAGGTTTGCTGTCACAGTAATATATTTAAAACTTTTTTAAATACGAGTTTCGGTATTGTGGCATTTTAGATGTTTTTTTTATTTTTACTATCAATCCTACAATTAAAGAAAAAAATAATAATCTGGAGGTGTTTTCAAATTGCACAATGTTTAAATTGAGTTTTTTACAGTCTTCTATATACATATCTATTGCAGGTGATTGTGCAGTCTCCCCATCCTGTGATTATCAAGAACCCCACTCCCTCAGCATGTTTGTTCTGCCTCTCTGTTGTTTTACTTTGCTATGTTGTGTACAATAGTTCTTGTAAAACACTCTAGCATTTTTCTCTGCCTCTGTAACTCATCTGTGCTGCCCCAGGAAGAACTAACTGAAGCTAATAATCAAAATGGAATTGTGGGTGTTGGCTGAGATTAGCTAATGATGTCTTGTTTGTAAAAAAGCTGAAGCATAACAGCGCTAAACCACTGCTAGTCTGAGCCAATTTTCAATAGAATGTAACCAGTTTGTTGTTTTGTGCTTCAAATGAGGCTCAACATACTGGGATAAAAACTGCCCGCCATGCCTCTTTGGTTCGCCCAGCAGAAGAATGCCTTGCCAATAACTTGGGGAAGTAATGTCACGCTTCACCGGGACTAGTTTGTGCAACAGCAACCTTTATTCAGTGTAAGACGCTATCACTGTTGTAAATGAAGTGAGTAATTCACTGGTCACTGTTGCTAGGTTTAAACAAATCATCAGAAGCTTCTCAACATTTCTAGTGCTTTTTTTCAGAATAGAATATTGGTCTTCTTTTGATAAACTAAGTTTATTTACAGTATTGTGTAAACTAAAGGTCAGACGCAGATCTTTCAAAAATGACAGTTGGAGAAATCACTCATTGTTTTCAAGCCTCTTTGAGGATCCATGTGGATCATTGGGACTCAGAATCAGACTCTAGAATCAGCGCTTCTCTGCGTCTGCTACGCCTTTAGCATTTGCAGAGATCAAAGTGTAACAGAGAAGAGTCTGAGGTTGTTGGGCTGCATGGCTAGCTCTGCAGAATTGAAATGGTAATAAGATGGATCTAATGTGTGCCAGCTAAATCCTCAAAAGTCCTTGATTTGTCAAGTAAGTAAAAAAAGTTGTACCAAATAACCATAGGCCTACTGGACATAAAACAGAAGCAAACACAAGTGTTGCATTTCTGCAACACAATAAACAAGTTTTCAATTGTTTCACTTTTTTAAAGGGGGTAGACTGGTCTGTAACTTATCTCATCATAAGCCTTGAGCTACGTCTACATGGTGCATTCACGAACTCGCTGAGCATGGGTTTTCAACGCGTTTTTAGCATACAGTGTTAGCATACAGGTCTGTTGCGACCCAATCCTAGCGAATATGCTCACAGTTGAAAGAGGTTTGGTGGAAAATCTCATAAATCTTGATCCAGGCTTTCTCTTCGACAGGTGTATTTCAATATATGAAAGTCTATAGAATTCCATCCAGACACAAACTGCAATTCTTAATTGCTCCTGCATGATCAATTTTTAACCGGTTTGCCACTTCCGTATTTGAGAAAACCCATGTGTCACTACCTGATCCGAGTACCTGATGGGTCTTTCTTAAAGCCTCAAAACAGACCTTAAAACTTGCGTAGTGACATGTGAAGTGTTATGAACGCAGAAGCCCAAAACATGCAAATGTTCACGTTTACATAGACTTGTCATTGGAAATGGCCGCTTGAATGCAGGTTTCCAAGCCCGGTGTAGCATAAACCACATGCATTCACGCAGGGGGTTGACTAGTACATGTGCATGTGTAGGTGATACCAAGGTGCCTGTTGGACACCTAATGTCCACACAAACCACACTCCTGTTGTCTATCTCTCTAAATTTTAATAGTCAGGCTACCCACTGCTCACTTGAACAGCACTAACGGACTCCCTGTGCAGTATGCAGAGTTCAGGAGTGTTGAAAAAAAATGAAAAATCTGGACGATATGCCTGCATCTTACGTACTTCACCAACACGGGCTTGTTTTCATGGTGTTCACTTTGACATGTTACCTTCTGCATGTCTATAGGAAAATATGCATTTCAACATTTCACTCTATGGCCTCAGCAAGAGGTTTACGACCATGATATGTCCTTGCCGATGTTTTTTTCCCGCACACAGCCCACATCCACTCAATTGTGACTAAAGCTTAAGACATATCATTTCATGGGATTCCCTCTTCAACCCAGGTCTGTACTTGACTTTCAAACATGTATTATTATTTATTTACATACAAAGATTTATATATATATATTTATTATTATTGTCTTTTAAGTCTTCACACTAATTGTTTAATTTGTTTTAATTAAGGGAACATGCAATGCATTTCTTTGCTTGACCGTAGTTCAAAACTTGTTATAAAAATTGGTATAAGTTAGACCCTGGTGAATCTCACCGTTGTGGCATGTTGTTCATTTCCTGGTAATTCATTTTCTCAATTAATGCATTGCATGAAATAAAATTTCAAGTCTATTCTCCATGGGTTTATTGAAACTGTTAATGCCTGTTACCAAGTAGAGCTGCAAAATGCTGCAACCGAACGAGTCATGCAAACTAACATAAGGAGCTAATTACACAGCACAGGCTGGAACTGTTTTTCAGTCTAATTTCTGAAACTTTCTCAAGCATGCAGACATTGATATCCACTCCTTGTGTGCACTTTGTTTAAGTGCTCCCATTTTCTTGCTGCTTTACTCAAGATTAAAGGCAGTGAGTTGCTGAAACCTCCCTGCTTCCCTGACTCCAAACAGTCCATCTTGGTTTGAGCCATTTCTCTGAACACCCCATGCTCCACAGCTCCTCCGCAATGCCCACATTTCCACGGCTGTCTTCAGCTAGGCCCCGTGAGAGGAGGTGTCTGTATTTGTGCCCTTCCATGCATACTTACCACCACGCAGAGAATGTTGAGAGAGTAAAACTCTTTTTCAAAGGGGTGTCACATACTCCTATCCTATGTCAGCAAACAAGAAATCACCCTGGTTCCATCTATAATAAATATCCCATCCACCCCCAGAGGCTTTATGCTAAATATTGTACAGCTGGAGAGCCTGGGCATCAGCACGTGTAAATTTGCTGTTCTGCATCGAGGACACCCGTCACTGGGGGACAGGCGATAAAAGCCAGTATTAAGACAGCATTTCATTGTAATGAAGATAGAAAAAACTGTACTTCTGACACTGTCAGCACATAAAAAAAGTGTTTTATTTTAACAGCTGAGCCTTAGAACAGAGGGCAGGTAGAAAAGATCTAACATAGTTACAAATTAAAGCCACGTGTTTGTAATATTTGGGACTGCACAATGGTGTAGCGGTTAGCGCTCTCTCTTCACAGAAAGTAGGACCTCGTTCAAATCCTGGCCGGTTCCTTTCTATGTGAAGTTTGCATGTTTTTAGGGATTAAAGTCCCACTACAATCATTTTTTGATCGATTTTTAAAGGGCTCCCAGTGGTCTTTTATTTTTTTAGCCAAAAAAAAACTGTGCCATTTTCTCTTTCTGCAGAGCGGCACTTGTTTATTAGAAATTTGCCTCTGACTTGTTGGCATGAGCGTTGGTGCAGAGGAACCCCCACTGTCCATCACCCCATAACCGAGCTGCATGCGCTCTCGCTAGCTTACAGCCCCTCACACCTCAACCTAACAATACCAGTGCAACAAAAAATGTAAGCAGTATTGGAGCTTTCCAGTCATATGGTTTTGAGACAGATTCCAGCTCAGACGAGGAAAACGAAGGCTTCCATGGATTTAGCCGTCTACTAGTGGATGCATCAGAGTGGAGCGGAGCAGGGAGCTTGTGGACCGCCTCCAGCATATTTTCTACTTAACAAATCTGCTTTTTTTTCAAAATGCATTTTTTGTCTGCTCCTAAATCACAATTCAAATAAAGAAATAGTCAGATATTTAATTTTGGGCTTATTTTTTAAAATACTGCATGTCCTCCATCATCAGAAAAGTGCCACAAGAAGCTGTCAAAAACACACAATTTTTCTCAGAGTGGGTCTTTCGGTGAGTTTTGAATATTGATGGACATTAGTAATACAGCTCGACTTTTTTGTTTTCATGTGTATAGTTGTGCCAGCAAGTGGATGTATCAGAGTAATCACATTAGACCTACCCAAATGGTTGTTTTTGTGACATTGTTGCAGTGGGTGGAGCAAATGTGATGATCCAACTTCCTTATTAGGCCTGGTTCACTCTGTACGCGAAAGCGCCGCTGAACGGAGTGCGCTTTCAGTCAGTCCTTCTGTTAACCAATGGTGTAGTTCACATCAGACGCGGAAGTGCCGCAGACCTCCACGCCGACTCATGCCATGCTGCAGAACTTTTCGACGTCTGGTCTATTTTTTCCTCGAGTCGCGAGTGACAGAGTCAATACTGGCAGGAATATGCAGCAGATACAGATACAGAGTCACGAGAAAATCCAGTCAATTTTCAAAATATGACCAAAAATATATATAATAATATAATGTAAAACACTGCTTTTGACAAATGCAATCATATTTTTGTATCTACAGACAGTAGAGTTGAAAATAAACACACAAAACAAACAGACACATTCACGCACAAACACACACAATGAAATAGGCTGACTACGGGGGGTGGGGGGGACGTAAAAAAACAGTCAACAAGAGAGGAGAGAGCAGTTGGCAACAAGGATATTAGAAAAGGAAATTAACTTACCCATGATGGGAAAAAATGGTAAAAAGCGCCTAGCAGAGGGCGTGTCGACCGTCACGGAAAAACACACAAACAGACACACACACAAATACAATCAACGTAGTGGGGCATCTACAGAGTGTGGTTTGGGGTGCAACGAGAGAGAGGCAGCGAGCAGTTGGCGACAAGTCAGCATGGACATGTCAAAAGAATTGTAGAAGTGGAGAAGTACAGGAAGTTGAACGATCACCAGCACATGTTCTGCAAGGTCTACAATGTTCTAATAACCACAAGTGAGCAGAAACGCCTGTCGACCGTCGCAGAGAAAGACGCGTGTGGTGAGATTTGCAAGTGAAAGCGGTGCAGTGGAAACCAGGCCTTACTGTGTTATTAAGTCTATTTTCCCCCTCAGGATGTTTTGTGTCATGTATTGTCCTTGATGAATAAGCAGATGAGTTTGAGTCCTCTTTCTATCTATTGACAAAGAGAGACCCTTTCTAAAGCTTTAGGTAAGAAACCACACTTAATGTTCTTTTGCAGCAGCAAAAATTAAATTAATCGTTTTTCTGTCTTTTTTTTTGCATCAAGCTCAAGGACTTTTTTTTGTTTGTTTCAGGATGAAAAAAGTCCAGTCTGTTTTTTTTTTATAGTTTTTGAAACATCTCTTGTTTCCGTTAGAATTTTCAATTTTACTTCAATAAATGGTCACAAAATTGAAGATGAACTAAAATGATTCAACTTTTTGATCAAACCACTCCCTGTCATTTGACCCTTTTCATAAAGTGTGATTGTCATGTATACATTCTGTAGCAGAATGTAAATTTTTTAAAATAATTTCTTAATTTTGCAGTATTTCTTCCCTGTGACAGGACATAACAGGAAGTCCATTAATTGTATTTGCAGGTATCTGTTTGGGAATGCTCTTTACAAATAGCTCAGAAACTTAAATATTCCCAAAATGGGATATATTTTCAGTTAAAATGAATAAAAAAAAAAACATTATATTTGTAAAGAAAAGTGTGGATTATGTTACCGAAAGCCATGTTTCTGCATTTACCCCACAAGAAGCAAGAAAAATGCATCGACCTAAACCACATTTTTTCTGCATAATAAGTAACACAGAGCAGTTCAGACAAAAAAACAAAAAAAAAACCTGCAACCTTTTCAGAAAAAAAACAAGTAAAGGTGTTTTTTTTTTTTTTAGCTGATACTGGAACACCCCCTCACCCCCCAAGTGGGAATCTAAATTGTATTGCAGGAGCAACAAGTTCATGCAAGATAGACAAACTTGTCACATAACTACAACAGCGTCTGCAATCCTCCGGCGGTTTCAGCTGCCAGAAGATGTGCATTTCTGCATCGACAGCAGCATGGTAAAGGTTTTGGGGAGGATTTTCTCTGAGACATTTAAAAGGTTTGTTTTATTCACCCCCTTCTGTGTCTGCGGGCTGTGTTTTACTACAGGAAGATAATGTTGCATTGTAAAAGAAAACCTAACTGCTGTTTTAAATAAAGCTGCCTTTTCCTCCGCGTTTTATACTTTGATAAGAAAAAAAACCATAGTTGCTCTTTCGGAATCTACTTCGGCTAACCTTTGGCAAAATCACATCATCTTGATACAATCTGTTTCATGGGTAGGCATTTGGATGTATATTTTATTGGGAGACAGCCTTGAATCTGAATCAATCAAAAGACATGAAACAGCCATGTCATCTTTAAGTCACATCAAGGAAGTAGAAGCAGCAGTTCAGGGAGCTCACAATAAAGTGACAGAAAAGTCTAAAGTTTAGTTAAATAGATTTTAGTAACTTCTGTAGCGATTTAAAGGAAAAAGAAGAAGAAGAGTTTTGGGTGTTCTGGCAACAGTAGAATATTCAGTTTTGAAATAAGATTGAGCGTTTCGTATTACTGCTTTTTAACAAGAGCAGCTGCCTTTGGTTTGGGTATTTCATCTTTTTCAGACAGTGATAGTTCTCTCTGCATCTTGAATATGAAAAGGATCGTATGTCAGGGTCAACAAGAATACAGAGACCGCATCCTCTCCAGCCAGTCATATGGGATGACATAAAGGCAATCCCAGATTAACAGCCATCTCCAGGTTTTTCCTTTCACCTCAGGTACACATCTTTTGTTGAGTAACGTTTACACCGCCCTCTGCAACATGTGTCCAAACCACCACTTTCAATGTAAAGTCTACGTATACGTGTGTTTTGGGCATCAGCGTTTAAAACCTTTATGCTCACGCACCGCTATGTACAATTTTTGGACTGTTTTTAGGCTCTACGAACAAAACGCACACACACTGAACGCGTGTTTAAAGTGAAACTAGATTACATTCATCTCTCCAAGCAGAGACATATAGAAAAAATACTGTTTTCAAATTTGGACGTTGCTACCGCTTGATGACATCATCAAAAGTCGCCGGTCATCTACATTAGCGCAACGCTGCCAGCGCTTGAAAAAAGCCTCACGACATCCATTTTTGAGTCTGTCATATATCAGAAAAAGCCTGGAGCAATATACAAGATTTGCCTGCTTCGACATTTCACTCTAAGCCTCTTCCAACTGTAAGTACATGCGCTAGTATCAGATGGCGACAGCCCAGTGTGAACACCACATGCTAAATGCTAAATGTGCGTTCTTGAATGCGCCTCACATGTCCAGTCTGAACTTAGCTTTAAATTAACCAGATGTCCAAATCACGTCTGCTAAATTCTGAGGTGAAGGAATCCACTCTTACTCCTTGATGATGGAGTTTTAAAACTCACGCCGCAAAAAAAGCGCATTTCATGTCACCAATACCTGTGATTTTATAGGTTTGTTTCTGGACACAAGTGAGGGTGAAATTGGATATTCACACTGATGAAAAGCTTAGCCTTCTGACTCAGCTCCCTCTTCACAATGTAACAGGGCAGAGTCTGTACCACAGATGCTGTGATGTGTGTCAGTCAGAAGTTCCATTCTTAACCTGTTGTTCAACTCTACTCTGTAGAATCATTCAATTGTAGCCTGTATACAGTATTTTCACTTTTTCTGGCTCAGAAACATGACATCGGGTGCTTTACTACATCAACAAGAGTTGCAGGAAGATGGATTGTCCATTAAAAGAGACACAGAGACTCCCAAAGCCAAACCCCACTTGATGATGATGAGAGATTTTGACAGTGAAAATTCTGAAACTCTATGTCGATGGACAACCCAGGACTGAGAGGGAAGAAATCATCTTCAATAGTGAATGATGGATTCCTTACAAGCACCTCCACAAAATATTGCTTTTCTTCTCTTGCCTGCAGTATTCAAGCGTGAACCCGGACCTGAGAAATGTCATTCAAAAGTTAAAAGACACTTTCTTATGTACCTGATTGAGGGGAGGAACCACTTCGTACAACATCCAGTATGGCAGTTAAATTCTTAACTGTAAAGCAAAAATATAACATTCACTGCAAAAAAAGAGGTTGCCTAAAAATAGGAAGCAAACACTAATCTGAAGAAGAGACACAATAAGAATAGGATCTTGCTACAACTCCACCCATCTAAATAAATCCTCAAAAGTGGAATACTGCAACTTATTCCTAAAACATAAATCTAATTTTTTAAATCTAAAAATATCAAAAACTTCAAGAGATTTAATGTGAGTTTTCCATGTGGTGAAGACAGGAGGCTGGGGTTGGTTGTCTCAGTGCTTATTCCAGACACACTACACGGGGTTATAAAGGTGGACTAACAGGTCGTTGAGGGTCAGCTGATAGACAGTTGTTCAAATACTTAATTGCAGCAGTAGCATACAAATAAACTGTCTTAAAAATAATATATTGTGATGCCCAGATTTTTTTGTAGATTATATCTCTCACAGTGGACAGGCACCTCAGATGAAAATGTCAGTTCCCTGCAGGATTTAAAAGTGGGGGGATTTGGAAAGATCACAGGGTGTTCAAATACCTATTAGCTTACAGTAACTGTAGCAGCAAGCTCACCATGTTTGTCAAGATATCCATTTGGGATGGTTGGTTCAAAGCTCTTGCATTTTTTCCCCACTGTAGGTGTGCAAACAGGGATATCTTCCAGTAAATACATATTTGCACAACTGTGACTGAATGAAGCCCTGCTTTTGCTGCTTTAAATGGCTTTAGAGTTTCCTACCTCACACATGATGACGTTCCGAGATTTAACATAGTATAGTTTAACATAATAGGCCATCTTTTAAAATCCTAATTCATATTAACAATATCAACATTGGTAAGAATACTGGACATGTAGACCTTCACAGGGATGTTTTTGTTAGATAACTTGCATCATGAATCGATAGTAGTGACGTTTTAGCACTAAAAATAATATGGTTTTATTCCCCAAAATGCAGAAAACCATTCTAGTAACAGATCATCTCCTTTAATCCCATTATTTAAACACAAGGAGCATTGGTAAGAACTTTCACAGCCTGGACGTGAACTAAAGACCATTCAGTCATGGAGAAGACACTCCACCATGAGGCCACTGAGCTGGTTTTAAAATGTATTTGCATTTTCTAGCTTAAACAAATGAAACATTAAGAAATCAAATTTACAAATTTCAATTTATCACTGAAATCCTTTTATGTAGGAATTACGGCTGAAAGATTTTTTGAAGATGAGCAATGCATGGATAAGTAAAAACTCTGACAACCAACCCCGGTCTCCCCCTAATTCTGTTCATTAAAATTCATTCTTAAAAAACTCTTGCTGCTTGATTTAAGGAGTATTTATCCATCCATTTTCTATACCTGCTTTGTCTCTTTCGGGGACACGGCTGCCGGTGCCTGACCCGACCACTTGTGGGCGAAGGCAGGGAACCCCCTGGACAGGTCGCCAGTCTGTCGCAGGGCTAAAAAATTTGTATGAGTCTTAAATCAAGTTTTTCTATTGTCAAGAGAATGGAATAAAAAAAAGCTTTTGACATATTTTAATAATAATCTCTTTACTTCTAGATCCTAGCTTGGAAAGGTGTGGAGCAAAGTAAAACTAAAAACAGCTTAAAACCTGGTAAAATTTTCTAAAAACAAGGTTTGAAACGTTTGTTAGAATCCAAAAGTATCCAGTTTCAGATGATTCACATCAGCCATTATCTCTGAGGTACGGTTACATGTTTTTTACGAAAATGACCAATCTTCAAAGTTATATTTTTTGATAAAATACCTAAAGCATCTGTGTTAAATTAATGGTTTGGGTAATGCATGTTTTAAAAAAAAAAAAAAAGAAAAATAAATAAGTGTATCAGATCTCACCAAAAATATGAATCTGTTCAGCTTCTGTTGAGTCTGCACCACCTGCAGAGCATAAAACAATCGTGATCAATGAATTTTGAAAAGAAGCAAATGTGTGATTACACAGAGGTCCAGTACCTTTTAGTGAGGCGTGTAATAAAAAAAAGACATTTCAAAGCCAATTAATTTATCTGATTAATTGGTTTTAAATCAAATTTAAAATTTTAATTGGTGAGTTAATTGTTTTCTTTTTAATTTTTAGTGAGACGTCTAGCCAGAAAATTTATGTTAGTCGTTTGACACTTAAAGGCAGTCAAACAACAATCTTTGACCAAAGAGAGGCTCATAATGAAAATACTTGACAAGTAGTTTGACGGTGGAGAGAAGCTCAAGTTTGCCAGAGTCTGCTCATTTCAGAGTTACTGCACTTCCTTTTTTCAGCAAAAACTGGCTGCTTTTACCTAATTAAATTGAAGCAGCAAATCTATTAAAAGCTCTACCAGAGAAACTTTAGATTTACAAAAATAAGATGTTGAAAATAAGGTCAGAAAATCTCAGAACTTAGTTCTGTAAGCCAAAATAATGCTGTGATGAAAAGTTACAGCACTAATGGAACCTTTAAATGTTAGAATAAACCTTAACAGGTTTTGCTTTTTAAACAATTATAAAGTTATTAGTTTCCCTTTTATGCGCTGCTCTAAATGTGATTTTATTTTAGCTAAGGTAAGGTTTCTGCACGGTAATCACTATGTAAGAAAGTGTTTATGATTAAAGTTTAAGCTTAGCTGTAAATTAACTGAGAACAAAAAGAGAAAAAAACTCATTTTGGTGAAAAGCATCAGTATGTTCCAGGCTGGTTGGTTCCTCATCTAGCTTGCTTGAAATCAGCTCTGTTGTAAAAACTAGAATCAGAATTTCCATTATCGTCATTTTATGCACTACACTATCAGTTTGATTAAAAAAAAAAAAAAAAAAGGGAAAAAATACCAATAAAATGTCACTTGGTTTATGGGGCTTTTTTTGGTAAATGTGCAACATTTCTCAATTCTGTTGGAATATTTTGGTATACTCATGAGCGTCTGCACATATGGAAAAACCTTTGTACTCAAACATTTATAATACCATACATTTTCTCATCTATTGCTGCATCCACAGCCTTCATTGACTCAAATGTTTGCATCCTTGGAGGTTAAGGTGGGGAAAAGAAAATGAATGAAACATGAAAGAGTGGAAGTGCTGCCTACTGAAGATTTCACCTGACATACAGTTAGACTGCACTATTGTATACTGTGGTTCCTAAACCTTTATCGCGGCAGTTATGTTTTAAAATAACCTGTGATAGACACAATCCCCATAGGCATCATTGCTTTTTCCAGTTATTATAGAGTTGTAAGGCAATAAAACCAATCGCTACAAACTTAACAGACTAATCTCAGACTGACATGAGCATTTTTACACTGTTCTCTTCTCTTTAAACTCTCAAAAATAAAAACTTCATAGAAAAATAAGTTTGTTTTTTTTTAGAATAAAAACAAAGATCTGATTGCGATCTAATATTTATGTAGATTTGGTCAATTGTACGCATTCTGTGCAGGGGATGCACAGGAGAAGAATCCGTGTATCATTCGTTCAGTCGATTTTCAATTTAAAATCAAAAATGATCAAATGAAAAACAAATACTTTTTTTGTTTTTTGATTTGCGTATCAAAATCGAAAATGGAGCAAACGGATGACGAGTGTTTAATTTGGTTTTTTGCAATTTCGTCTGAAACGTCTGGGTCATCCGCAAGTAGTTTGAGTGGAGTCTTATTTTGAAAGTTGATCCACTGCTCGTGCTATCAGTTGTCTTTCAACAACGGGAAAAGATCCTTTTTTTATTGTTTTGCAACCGTAGAAGGAAACCCAGAGATCTAAGGATATTGTATGATAACTGTAAATACTTCAGTCACTTTCCAGGTAAGAATCAGTTTGTCCCTCACTTCTTTGATGATGTCACTTTGTTAGAAGTTTTTGCTTTGACCAGCTAACTGTTAACTGCCAACTGAAATTCAGGAGCCCGATGGAGACTAAAACTGTTTTAACACAATTAGCCGTTCCAGTTTTCGGTAATAACAAAATAATAATAATAAGAGGCTCTGAGCCAGTCTGAGGCCCGTTCTTCTTACGAGGCAAACTAGGCAATTGCATAGGGCCCCCAAGCAACTGGAAGGCCCGAAAGTTACATGCTTAGCAACTTCATCATGTGGAGAATTAAAATGTCTGATTTTACATCTAGCTATTTCTCTTATGTAAATATATATGAAAAATGTTGGCTGTAAATACAATAAAAATGCAATAATCAGCTGTGTCTCATCTCTTTTGAATAGGACAAGTTAGTAACGCAGCTAAAGCATCCCCAAAGTGTAGAATGTGCTGCTGGCTACGAGCTAGAGCTAGCGTCAGACACCGGTGTTGTACCAAGGATCAATGACACAAACGGAGCTTTGTTTGGTTAATTTAGGATAAGAAACGCAGTCTATGAAACCGTTGTGGAATCATTTGCCAACCGACAGTTAATAAATATTCTCAGAAATTTTGAAATCAATTCTGGCACGGAAACTATTTTGTTTTAACAACTATAGCGGAGAAAATCCAGAAAGTCTCCAGAGCCATTTCTTCAGATTCTAACATGATATGTCGCTGTGATCTTTTTGAATGACAGAGCACTGACTCCATGAAAATGTTCTTATTTTAAAAATTCACAAAAATATTCTGGAAAATATTTTAATAGGAATGTTTTTTGTTTTTGGCAGTGGATCATTTATCTTAATCAGATTTTTTTATTGTAATCAGTACTGTGTGTAAACCCATGCTAAAAAAAAGTAGATTAATTAAAACAAATGTGTTTGATTTTTTTTTTTTTTGCATTTCTGCAACATCACTAATAGGAATATAGGAATGTGCACATATGATCTCTTTTTTTTTCCAATGATCTAATGAGCCTTGTCTCTGCAGGAGCAATTCTAACATATTTTGGAGATAAGACATTGAGCCAAAGGGATCTGCTGAACATCCTGACCAATAATCTTCTCTCTGACGTAAAAGCATCATCTGCACATTTACATGGACATTGGCCTGTTTTTGCTAAACCTGTAGATACAGATGACTGGCCAATTTATTCTCTCTGATTTATTCAGGATGGATGTAGTCTGTAGAGAGACAATTCAGATTAGTTTCCCTTTCTCCTGAAAGGAAGATTGTAGAAGCTTTTAGCCTCACTATCTTCAAAGAACTAGTGAATGGGGAAAAGATAAAGCAGACTTAGCCTGATGACTGCAAATAATAAAGCCAGGAAGCCGACATTTTGAGGACAAAACACTGTGACTGTTACAATAAATACTGTGTTTTATTATTAGGTGTTATAAGTGTGAGACTACGATAGTCAAGCATTATTTTAAGTGTACATTTGTTGTTTTAATTGCATTTGTTTGTTGAATCTCTTCTATTTATTTAGATGACGAGGATTTTTTCCCCTTGTAACCACTTATAGTGTGTTTTTTTTTTCTTACATAAGGCTGTCTTAGCTGACCAAAGGGGTTAGGAATCTCTTCATTACAGTTCACAAAATGGATGCCCTTAAACACCATCTTCCCTATGGCCCCCACAAGGCTCAGCTCCACTGGAGTGCAGTTCAGGAAAAAACCCACCAGCTGCAGTGCAGCTGCCTAAAATCTCATATGTTTTGTTATAAGTATATGACTCTTTGATTAATTGTTTTTTGAACAAAATTGTATTTATTTAGTTTCAATATATACTTTTTCACATGACGGCGTCAATCTTATGATTATGGTAAAATATTACTTACATAAATGCAGATATGGTAAACTCCCTCAGTATTGCATTGTGGATTCTACATTTTCAGTCATCTTAAAAATAATATATACTTTTATCATAATTTCAATTCATACCTAATTATTTAAGCGTCGATTAGGGTATATTTTCCTTAGCCAGATTTATGAATTCATGGATGAGAATCTCTTCAAACGGTAAAATAAATGGTGTAATATTCATCTGATGACATTACACTATACAGACCTGCATGATCTATGAATCATCCTGAGCAAAATAGTGAAAAAAAGTTTGATTTTCTTTAGGATCTGTTTATTTTAAAAACTTTTTTGAAGCACATATTATCTTGTGCTGCACAATAGTGAGTAGGGAAAAGAATGATGGCTCACCAGAGTAGACTTTGGCCAAATCAGAATTCTTGTAACGTTTATTTTGGGTTAATTTTGCTTCAGTAGATTATTCTGTGTCGCACAAGGGAGTTTATTTTTAAGAACTCGTATGTTTGCTAATGTCTAAAGTAAAAAACAAACTTTTTTTATGGAACAAAAAATATACTCGGCTGTTTGGCGGCACAAATATGCTAAACTGAAAGTAAAACTGAAAGTAATGAGAGCCAACATATCTGCAAACATTTCTATCACAAAAATGTATTTTGAAAGAAAAAAAAATCATTTTCTACTAGAAGGTTTTGTTTTCAAAACTGAACATTTTGATGTCCAGACTGTGACCTTAGTTCTCAATGTGGTGGCAGAAATATAATTTCATATTTTTTTTGCTTGGTTTGAAGAGCAGTTGGAGTCCAAAAATGGTTGCAGCAGTCATCTGTTGGTATCATACACCAAATCTCTTTGAATGTTATGGTTTAATTTCTAAAAATATGTGAGAAGATGTTTTTAATCAGGTGGGGTTTGCAGACATAAAATCTTCATGAAGGGAAAAAAATGTCAGATGATCATTCATTATATTTGCTGTTTTCTGCATCCCACAGTGAAGGATTTGGATTTCTTTACATCTTTTACAAGTTGCACATTCCAGTTGTTAAGCCATGTCTTTTTTTAACCACCCCTTCAGTCTATTGATCGAAGTTTCACTGATCCTTTAACATGAGTTAAACAGTCAGAGACTCCTCCAGCTGGGATGAGACATGGAAGTTTATTCACAAAGCAGGATTTTACTTTATGGAAATGTTTACATTTACAACTGAAGGAAACATTCCAGTGGATTTTGATTTCATTTACCACACCTGTCACTTTAATATCCTAATAAAAGTGTTCTGATAAGAAGTCATGTGTTCTCCTTATTCTAGTTCTCTCTTTAAGACTCGGCTTTCCTCTAGGCGCTATGGAGAGGCTTGCCCGGAGGATGTTACTTAGTTTTTCATCACACTCACCCTTTAGAACATGCCCACAAGAGGTTGACAGTATTCTGTCTGCAAAATGTTATTACTGTTCCTATCTGTAAGTGCTCCTCCTTTTGTCTTGATCGAATGAGATCACTTTGGACTACCACAGAGAAATGACTTTCTCTAAAAGACAGGTTCATGTTTTGTAATGGAGATGATGAAAAAAAGAAATGTTTGTATTTGCCTCCACATTGATATATATCAAACGTGACCACTGAATTATGTCAAGGGAAGAAGGCAGAAGTTTTGGCTTTGAAAGCAGCAAGCAGATTGACTGGTAATTGGCTGTGTGATGGAAACAGATAATAAGAAGGAAAATGTTGATGGAATCATCCGAAACGGAAATCTCTTCCTTCTGTTAGTCTGCACTGACTGAGAAGAACATTAGGTCTTGGCAACGCAGTACTTGTCTGCTGTGCAGGGTTCTTTTTGTGGCTCAAAATTCTTAAAAAAAAATTTAAATGTCAATATTTAAGATGAAAATCATGACTACTTTTACAGACATCATACTGTACCTCCATTAAAGGCATCAGTAAAGCAAAATACAGCCTAAACTCTTAGTGTTAACATTCTTTTAACTACCGCCACTCTTCAACTACACAATTAACTTAATTCCTACAGATTCTGAAGCAGAGAAAAGCACTTACACTGATATGCAACAGTACAGTGGTGAAGTACTTATGAAATCAATGTAAACCAGCTGATTCTGTTACAAAGACAATGGGCTTTTTGATGTAATGCAACACTGCATGTTAGTAATGTGTTGTCTATTGGTGCAAAGCCAATATGGAAAGGTGCTACACTTCACATCAGATTTAACTGGGTCACGTCAAAGGTAAGTTTGTCAAAGAGCGTGTGTTATACTATGTTTACAAAATGCAAGTTCAAATAACCACTTTCAGTAATTAGTCTATATACCTATATACGTATATCTTCCAATAAAAGCCAGTTTCTAATATACGCTGGTCTCCAATAAAAGCCGGGTCTAACTAGTGTTAGTTGTAATGGACGCCTTGGCTTCTTTAAGACCCAACACTCCCACCCCCTGTGCATGTGCTGCATATTCAGTCAGGCAGAGGGTGGAGACTGGGTGTCTGTGGCATTCAGCCAGTGTATGATGGCTCACAACATGTTGGATCATTCCATTTTGTTGAAACGTTTGGAATATACGAAAGAACTTTCTGTTGAGGAATCTAAACCACATTTTGGGATGAATACTAAACATATCAGGGAATGTTGCAAGTTGATGGATGAAGGAGTGAAGGCTGCAGAAAGAAAAGAGGCAAACCGATTTCCTGATGTTTATAGTTGATCAATCTGTAGTTCTCTCACATTAGTTGCTAGCTCCATGTAGTAATTCTAGGTTGAATGCTAAACTGTAGACACGGCTGCAGAAAAAAAAAAAAAAGAGCAAGCCTGGTTTCCTGGTGAGCAGAGAAAGCAGCAACAAATTATAAGAACTTTTTTGAACATGGATTACTCAGCAAAGGAAAAGGTGCGCATGTCTCCAGGAAAATGATCGGCACAACAGCAAAAAGAATTTTTGATACGGAGATTAGTGACTGAAAGAGAAAAGAAACATTTACAGCCAGTGCCAATCAGAACAGAATAAAATGCTCTCATCATTTCTATAAATCCTGAAATGTTCATCTGGTGTTTTCTGCATTTTGT
Organism: Oryzias celebensis; assembly: GCA_014656515.1. Lineage (NCBI taxonomy): Eukaryota > Metazoa > Chordata > Actinopteri > Beloniformes > Adrianichthyidae > Oryzias > Oryzias celebensis. The sequence goes on along the minus strand of BNCR01000011.1, from coordinate 16,513,922 downwards.
GATCGAATTTCACCGCAAAATTAACCCATTAACCATCACCATTCTGTCTGTGATGGAATAAACGCCGGTCTTCAATAGACACCTGTCTCTAATAAACGCCGGGCTGGCTACCAAATTCTTGGAATAGACGTTGGGGCTACTATTAGAAGATAAATGGTATACTGGGTATTTATATGTTGTGTTAGCGTGTATTCAGTGGTACTTACCACATGTACAAAAACAGGGTAAGTACAAATAATAATAATAATAATGAATTTACTTCTTGATTTCCATGGTACTTAAACAGGTGCAACAGGAAGGTAAATAGAAACTACCTTTGAAGTACTGTGAAGATGGGCCCAGAATTTACTTGACTTACTTAATAAGTTTATGTATGCACAGTATCATGGTTCTCACTATGTAAGAGAATGGGTATTTACATAGTACATAGTACTGCTGTGGTACCTTATTGTGCTTTTCATGGTAGTTATTGTTATGTAAGTAAGTACAATACACGTAAAAACACAGTAGGTACTATATAAAACCCAGTGTGTACAGCATAAATACCTAGTAGAAAGGTGCCATGTTAATTAATACCACTTAAATGCCCTGTAAATACTGTCCAGTACAATGTAGTGTTACCAAAACACTTTGCCCAAAACATGAAAAGCGCTTTTTCAATAAATAAAGTTTGATTTGATTTATGACATTGCCATTTATGACCCTTTGGTTTCAGTTTTCTTTCGTTGACATGTCTTTGTTCACACTGTAAAATAATTGTTAGGTTTTCCATTTTTGATGGTTAAAAAAGAAGGTTTTATGGTTTCCTTACTTGAAGCTACATTTGAACCCATACACATTCCCTTCATCCTCTGTGATGTGACAGGTCTCACACTACTTTTATTTCATTTTTTTAAAGCAAATATAAGAACAAATGTGTTGGAATTATGTTGAATAATGTTGAATATGTTGAAGCATCTTCAAACAGTCTTGCTTTGTTATCTTTAAAAGTAGGCTCAAATCTATTACTCCTCTGAAGAAACACATCTAAAGTTATGAGCATTGTCAAAATAAATGGAAACCAAAGCACACTTGCCTGCCGTGCCTCCAGCTGGCTTGGATATCATGTTCATAACCCATGCTGGTGGCATTCTAGAAAGGAGAAGACTAAATGGCACGTCAATATTAAACTTTCCTATAATGGAGATGGAGGAGAACTCAGCTCCACTCAGCAGAAACCCAAATATCCCACAGGGAAATTTAGAATTTGACTCAGATTCCCCTGGAAGTAAGAACTTGGCTTTCAGCAAACCAATTCCTCTTTGTGTCCATTTATTTTGAACGAGACATTTTAAAAACAGATGTGTTTGCAGACTAGAGATATGCCCAATGAGTCTACATCACAATCAAGAACATTGTTTTTTATTTTGTAGAATATTAATAATAAAACACAGATGGACAAGTGGAATTTTTATGAGTAGAGAAACGGTCGCAAATGCAGACTGCAGATACTTTAGCTTACTCTCATTCATCAAACATTAAACCCATTGGAAGATAAAAATGGCATTGGCATGTCTGATCTGCTTTTTGTCTCTCCTAATGTAGTTTTATGTTTTTTGAAAGGACCATGAAAACATTGTTGATTTTTGATCAAAATAGGCCATCAGCAATTTTAACTTTTGTGGATTCAATCTTAAAAATAAACTTCTGGAAACCTTACACTGTCTCTACCAGGCTGGCTGGTGTTGTGTTGCAGAATTTCTTAACAGGATATGTTGATGGAGACACAGAATGCAATCCAGGTAGCTTATTTTATATCAGGTATGGTTTTGCTCCAGCTTTTCTACCATCTGGGACTTGATTAGTCTAGTTAAGGGGACATTTGACTTCTTAACCTTTTCCTCTGATCTACTTCACCCATAGAGATTCCTGTGGCCTCAAACCTTTAGTTCCTTGTAACCAAGAGTTAGAATGTCACCCACTATCATCTGCAATCACCTCACAGACTTGTGAGTCACTATTTTCAGTTAAAGTTGGCTACTAAACACCATTTTCTGAAAAAAAAAATATATATATACAAAGTTTAAGTACTAGTATTTGGAAAACCATACAGTCAAAATTCTCAGGTGATGTGAGGTGATCGTGGGTGACCTGTAGAACAAGGAAATACTATTCAAGGTCTGTAATTTTGCAGCAAAGTCACTATTTTCAAAGTCAAAGTTGGCCACTTATTCAGTATTTATTTATTTATCTGGTAAAAAGTGCAAAGTTTAAGTACTATTTTTTTGAAAACTACACAGTAAATAAACTCATGTCTGTGTGAGGTGGTAGTGGGTGACCTGTAAAACAAGGAAATACTGTCCAAGGCCTGGAGTTACACAGCAAAGTCAATATTTTCAAAGTAAGTTGGCTGCTAAACAGCTATTTTTGGTAAAATTAAAAAAAAGCAAACTTTAAGTACTAGTATTTGGAAAGCCATGCCGTAAAACTACTCAAGTCTGTGTGAAGTGATAGTGGGTGGCTTGGAGAACAAGGACATAGCATTAAAGGCCTGGAATTACGCAGCAAAGTTGCCAAAATAAAAATCTCACATTTGAAACTGTGTAACTGTGACTTCACTATGAATTCGAAATTTAATAACTGTCAAATAGAACAAATATGTAAATCAAGTACAAACATTTTTTATATGGAATAGATTTATATGTTACATTTCTACCGTATATCTTCCAATATTAGCCGGGGCTTATTTTTAGAAAATGTCGGCCGACCTGGTGTTTGTTAGAGAGCAGTGTCTATTGGAGAAGGCGTTTATTCCTTCACAGACAGAATGGTGATGGTTAATGGGTTCATTTTGTGTAAAATTCGATCACAACATGCAGAAAATAACAGATGAACATTTCAGAATTTATTGAAATGAGAACATTTTATTCTGTTCTGATTAGCTGTGAACGTCAGTCTCCGTATCAAAAATCCCCTTCGTTTTCATTTTCCTTCGAGACACGAACACCTTTTGCTTTGCTAAGTAATCCATATTCAAACCAGTTCTTATAATTTGTTGCTGCTTTCTCTGCTCACCAGGAAACCAGCCTTGTTCCTTTTCTTTGTTTCTGCAGCCTCTCTGCTGTTTAGGATTCACCCCAGAATTGCTATGTGGAGCTAGCTGCTAATGTGTTTAGCCTGTCAACTACATGGAGCTAGCAGCTAATGTTTTTATCATGTTAACTACATGGAGCTAGCAGCTAATGTTTTTGGCTGTTGGCTACATGGAGCAATGTCTGTTTTTATCTCAATTACTACGCACGGAAGACATGGATGATGTTAAGAGATCAGGCTGATTTATTTTGAAAAGCTCTACAAAAACATCAATGATCATGCCTCAATGTTTGGGTTCATGAAAACATTTAGAATCTCCAACAAGCTACAAAGAGTTTCTGTCCACTGTGCCTGAAACTAAAGTTTCAATGAAACTAAAGTTCAGGAGGCCTGAACAGACTGCGTTTCCATCCCGTGCCGGCTCTGTGTCTAGCTGCCAGCTCCTCCCCGGTGGCCGAATAGCAAACTTTTGCTCTAAAGTGTACTGTCTTGGTCCAACAGCAGCAGACTCGACGACTCCGGAAATCTCGCTGCCTCGAAAGAAAATGAAAGAAGTTCAGAAGAATCCAGGGATTGATCCACTATAAACATTAGGATATCGGTTTGCTCCTTTTCTTTCTGCAGCGGTCTTCGCTCCTTTCCTCTTTGGGGTCTCGGGCAAAGCCCAAACATGTTCTTATTTCCACAGTCACAGTGCTTTCCAAACTGAATCATTGCACTACAGGCTTCCAGAGAAACCTCCAGCAGTGTTCATACTCAGCTTGCCTGCCTGCTCCGTCAGCTCAGCATGCCTGCCTGCCTGCTACGTCAGCTCAGCTTGCATGCTCCTGCCTCCCTCCTGCTCAAATTCCTCCAAAGCCTTGTAAGTCCCCGCACCTTCTCCTTTTTGCAAACATTGCCAGACATCCCTGGTGATTTTGTGTTACAAGAACTGGTGACTAAGCCCCAGGATCCTGAGTTTTGCCACTCCCTTTTGGAGTCAATTTTCTTCCCCCTATCGCCTCTACCTGGAGCCACACCTTCCTTGCCGTACAGAGGACTCCTCTCCTCCTCTTCCCTGTAAGTCATCTCTCCTCACCTCAATCTGCTGTTGCTCTCCAAGGCCTGGGGGAAAACATCTGAGTGAAAGACTTTAATAAACCTGGTTTTCTTCTACTCCTGAGTTTGTCGTGTTTTGGATCTCTGAAGCACATCCTGAAACTTTTATACAGTATATCTTCCAATAATGGCCGGTCTCTAATAGACGCTGGTCTCCAATAAAAGCCGGGTCTAACAGGTGTTAGTTGTATTAGACTCCAGTCTTTACTAGTGGCAGAGCCCCTTAAAGAAAATAGGTTTTAATTCTACATTAGCACATCATTTTCCTTTTATGAGGCATCAAAACAAGACATTCACTGAATACAATATGAATTTGTATGATCTGTCTATACCAGTTTTTTTTTTTTTTTTTAACTGAAGAATATGTTTACATCTTTGTACGAGCAACTGGGTACCTGAAGTTAAACCTTTTTTTTAGGATTTCAATCATCAGAACTGAAAGTAAGAATCTTTTGTGAGCTCTCTGGCATTGCTTTATTTGAAATTCAAACATGCTTAACAAGGTTGTTTTTCAGAAGACTTGACGTCATGAATAAAAAAGTACTTTTTTACCCAACATTATTTATTGTTGGCATGATCCATTTCTGCAATAAACACCAAGGCCTTATATTTGTATGCGTATAACCCCACACTTCTACACAAAAAGTCAGATAAGGCAGAGTAAGTGAACAATATATTTTGTTGTCCTTGTGTATCAGTTGTAGTGTTTGTCCAACTAGCTCTGGCTGTTTTCTCCTATGTAGCTTGTTTTAAGGTCAGCATGAACTATAATGACAATGCTCCAGCTGAGACCAAAAATGTCCAGTTCCTATTTGTGCACCACTTAGCTGTTCATGCACCTCAGCCTTCTGTCCCACTTCCAGCTAAATTAGCATCAAGCAGCAAATATTATTCCAGAAAGCAAGATTGTTGCTCAGTGAAGAAGCCAGGCCTTCACTGAGCTTTGGCTTCTTCATTCAACGCTCTATTATCTCTGGTTATTTTTCTCCAGTTGGCTTGTTTGTTGCACTCTTTCCTTACGCCTGTTTCTTGCCAGTGAGCAGCTGAGTCAGAGCAAGCAAAGAGATTGCAGGAAAATTAGCTCTTAGTGCACTCATAGTTTGACAGCATTTCCATACGGACATCTGGGACCAATAAAAAAGCTGAATGGAAACAGGGATCTCACGTGTCTAAAAGAGGGTTCATAATATATTTTAAAAAAATGTGCTTGTAAAATGTGACGATGGGAGGCAAGAGCAGAGATGCAAACACACTAGTTAAAAGCTCACCGTAATGTTGCCCATCCCCTTTTTATGCTTTCCTCTCCGTTTTTTCTCTCTTTTTGCCTCTTCTTCCAAAACCTACAGTAAAATGCTCCCTGACCCAGAAGTGCCAAGAAATGAGGCTGCATTTTGCATCTGTAGTGACTAATATACTTTGATCATTCCTGGTAAGATTTTGACACTTCCCTGCTATTTCTCTTTTGCCTGTTAGGAATGTTAATAATAAAAGAACAACCTTTAAAAGGTGCTTTTACTCTGCTCCATCTTCAATTTAGCATTTTCCAGCAAAAGACACATTTCCATTTGTCTTCTTTGAACGTTTATTTGAATTAGGCAACACCTAAGGGTTTCACAGTTTTGGTAAAACTTGTGAGACAAGTTTATATGAGAACCTGGAGCTTAAAGTTAATCTTTTATAATATGTCATGACAAATAAATGTACTGTTGATGACTTGTAATCCTCATGTGTTTCTTGCTGTCCTTTGTTGATCCTAATAATCAAATCTGCTAGTCAAAGACATCGGTTAAAATGAAATTACACTTTAGATGATAAATGTTCACTGCAAAATCTATTTTAAGATATTTTGAAGTCTTGAGTTTTTAGCATTGCTGTATCCCCAAGAAAATCAGAGTTTCTTCCTCATGGTTTACATGGAACAGCAGCAGAATACCATGACCATCTGCACTGTCAATGTTTGCAAAGAGAAAGTCAATGGAGGTCCTGTAAATACCAGGAAGTTTAAATGTTACATCCAACAGACTTTCAGGTGGCCAACGTATTCTGATGACGGCATTTCCCAGATCAATTTCCAAATATCTGAACACCAATAGTTAATTAGTTAGTTATTGAAGAATTTGATTGTGAAATTCCCAAGCAATTGAAGAACACAACTGAGGATCTCTCCCTTTGATGCTACTTCCACGCCGGCCTTGGCAATATGAGTTGAAGCGACCACTTCCGAATCAAAGTATTTGCGCTTTTCAGGCTTCCACATTCAAAAGTCTTGCACCAAAACGCAACTTTTTAAGTCCATTTTCTGGCTCTACATATAGATGCGTTGCCATTGAACGCAGATTGAAAGTTAAACTAGTTGATTTTTGACCACTCTGGGACTCCAATTTGGTTGTGACGTATGGGTTTTGCCCTTTTCAAGTCTCGGACGTGCAGCCTTTTGAAAATTGATCATGGAGGACAAATGAATAATTGCAGTTTGTGCCTTGTCTGAATGATTTGATACTAACCAAGTCTTTCATTTATCAAATTAGAACTATGAAAGAAAAAGCCTTGATTTGCAAGATTTGCACCACTTCATTTTGCATCAAGCCTCTTCCAGCTGTAGGTACATTCGCAAGTATCGGGTAGCGACTGAACAGTGGGAACACCATTCTTGTATGTGCAACACATGCCCAGTGTGAATGTAGCATGACAAATTAATGGGAAGAAACTACCAGCAGAATCAGATTTTGTTTTGGTGACTTTTTGCTGTAACCAGTTGGAGTCACTGAGGACAGCAAAGAAAAAAACAAAATAAAAAATCACTGAAAATGTTATAAAACAAAAGTAGGACATGCATTCAGGGACTAAACAGAAGTTACACAAAATAAAGACCTGTAGTGAAAAACGTGAATAGGAGTGTCCAGCCCATCAAACAACAACAAAAAGCTCAATACATGGCTGAATGCAGTCAGTGGGAAGAGTGAAAAATCCTCTAGCTTGAGTTCAATTGGTGCAAATTCTATTAAAACCTTCAAGGAGTTCAATGTTAGTATATTCCAAAACAAGCATGATCTCTATTTTAGAATAACTTAGAATATTTACCTTTTTTTTTTTTTTTTTAAAGAACCAGAATTGACCAGCTAGTTACATGGGTTTAGTTACATGTTTCAAGTCCTTGTGCTGCTGACAATAACTGCATTTGGAATACTAACACAGCATCTTTGTATGAAATCAATTTTATCACTTGTTCAAGACTGGTGCTCAAATGAAATGGCTACTGGCTGGCTCGCCTTTTCTGTAACCTACTTAACAGTTAAGAGATGGATTACAGTATGGTAATATTATGTATGGAATCAGAACTATGGGGTAACATCAGAAGGATCTAAGTTCTGCTGGAGCCAAAAGTTCAGCAACAAAAATGAGCACCACAGTGTTAACAGTTGAATAACAACTCCTATTTTTTTCCATTACAAAAACGATAAAATGAGCAGCCAACAGGCAAAACCAGTCAACATTCAAATTTACAAATAAAAAGTGTGCACTAAAAATTGTCCAATGGGCCTTAAAGAAGTAAACAAAAAGGAAAAAAATAAATGTTTGCAGGTGCACCTCATCTCCACAGTTCGTGTGAAGATTTTTAGTGTAAGTGTCTTTATCTGTTCTCCCAGGTTCTTCAGTTGACTATCTGGATCTTAACTTGTTCTTGTCGTCCACCAAAAAAACTTCGATCTGGGTTCAAAGCTTAAAACGTTGATTTCACCCCACGCTCACAAAATGGCCGGTGAGGAGCTGCTGTGGCAGACGTCCTGAATAGTGACATCTCACTCGACGTCCGCAGCTCGCCCGGCTATGACAGCAACACCTCTCCTGCTTTCAGCGGTAGAAGAAAAAAAATCAGTCAACACAACTTGTTTCCAGTCCTTGTGTAGCTTAACTAAAAAGCCGCACCTCTTCCGTCCTCCGTGGCTAAATTGAAGAAAAACTGTCTTGCTGTGAAAACGTGCTCCAGAACTGATCTCAGAGCTGCTGGCCCAGTGTAATAATCATGACTTCTGATTGGCTGTTTAGCCTGATCCCCCTTTGAAGGGGTTTGATGAACTGGGTGATGTGCTCAATTGTTGTAGGACACATGAAATTTTGCAGATGGAACTAAAATAAGGTGTCAGGGCAGAGCAGATGGCCTGAAACCTGAGCACCTAAATGGACTAAAGGCAATTCAGTGAAATGAAGACAGCTGTGGATCATGAAGAACTGGTTTTCTGACAAAGGGCAACACATGCAGAACATGACCAAAAAAACGTAGAACTAAACCACAGAACCCTCACAGACTAAACTAAAACAGTTTCCATTTTCTTGAAATCATCTGGTTTGGTTAAAATTGTTCCCGCTTATGTGGAAACCAATGAGGAGTAAACAGTTGAGTCTTTTGACTTGTGTCCTTCTTCCTCAAACAAGTTAGAGCTTACTAGTTTTTGACATATATATATATATATATATATATATATATAGAGAGAGAGAGAGAGAGAGAGAGAGAGAGATTTATACAGTGGGTATGGAAAGTATTCAGACCCCTTAAATTTTTCCCTCTTTGTTATATTGCAGCCGTAAAATCACTTAAGTTCCTCTTTTCCTCATTCATGTACACACAGCACCCCATATTGACAAAAAACACATTTTTGACATTTTTGCAGATTTCTTAAAAAAGAAAAAATGAATATATAACGTAAATGGCTGCAAACAAATAATGTAAATGGTTGCAATATAACAGAGTGACAAATTTAAGGGGGTCTGAATATTTCCCATACCCACAGCTTTTTGGATTTTTCACTTTGACAAAAATTTTCTCTCCCTATTTTGGAATCAACTGTTCAACTAAAATAGGTAAAGCTAATGTTTTTTACAAACTTTACATTTTTCTTTTTTTCCAAATCCTTCCACCTTAATAAAGGACATCATATCCAAATTTTTCCTGTAATGACGGTAGTTATTAAGTTCATGTACACTGCTGTTTTTGTCACATCAGTGTGGCAGAGGCAGGAGTTTATTTAGCAAAGTAAACTCTTGCAGATTCAGACTAAACTGAAGCACCACCTAACACCAAAGCTCTTCTTGTGTGTTCTCATGTAGACAGTTCTGTCTGTTGTGTTTGCCTGCAGCTGCATCAACTCTAAACTGATAGATGTACTTGAGCAATTCAAGGCACCACTTAAAGGATATTAAAAAAAAATACAAGCCACTGTTGCTAATGCATCACTGGAAATTGTGTTTTTGTTATGGCATACAACCTACACTGCAGGTTAATGTGGAAAGGAAATCAATAGATTTCAATGCCAATAAATCCTTTTTGTTTGTCTTTAACTGAATGATGACGCCTCCCGCACTTAAATAGAAATGCTGCGTGCTTTGCACACTTGTTTTAGCTTAGGTGTTTCGTGGCAGTTTCACTTAACACTGAAATGTTGTTTTAAAACTAGCTAAATGGAAAAACTTTTTGGAAAAAGTTTTTGTTTTAATTTTGTTTTTTTTATTCTGTTTAATGCATATTTCATGTTTTATTTTGAATCAATTAAAGATATATTTACACGTATGCCATATTTTAAACTAGAAGCCAATTGTGGATAAGTTAATACTCAGAGCAATCTGTTTTTGAGCTTTTTTTTATACACTGTTGTTGTTAAAGACATCAGAAAGCACACGAACATTTTGATTAACTATTATTTAGCCAGTGACAACAAATAAAAAAATAGTGAAAAACAATCAACTTTCTTTGTTTGGTTAGACTGCAGGTGGAGACACACAAAAAAAATGTTGACTTGGCTCAGTTGGCTGTATGCACGACTGGTGTATAGGAGACCAGGGTTTGCTTCCCAGAGGGTCTGATGAGCTGAATCCAGTGTGGGTCCATAGACAATACCCTTAATGCTACTGCTTAACTATGTAACCCATTGACTCCATATGAAAACTGGACCGAGTGACCCCCCTCCCCTCGCCATATCTATGGAGAATTAAACAGGTATCACTCAGATATATATATATATATATATATATCATATAAATTTTACTCTGCAACGTCTTGCTGGTCCTATCAAGCTTTACACTATGTTATAAAACCTTTTGGGCCAGTTACATCTTGGTTTGTGGTTATTACCTGCATCTGAGGCATCTTCTTGCCTCCCAAACCATGACATTTGTTCTGCACACAATTAAAAAAGAAGAGTTGGAAGTTAAAATAAAATTTTGAGGGGAAATATCCTGTGAGTTTAACAAAACTTTTGCTGACTGTTAACAATTCTGTAACCTTCCACAAAAACTGTGTAATAATATAAACCGTTGGTTAAGTCACTTAAAGTACCACTCTGATCATCTTTTGATCAATTTTCAAAACTGTTCCCAGAGATCTTTTAATTATGGCCCCAGCAGCAGTCCCTGACTGCATTGACCACATTGTTTTCGCAGTTAGAAACATATCTTTGAGTCAAAATTTGACCCCCACCACATGCTCGAAGTCACCAAATTTTGCACACACCAAGTATGAATTAAAAATGAATTTTTGGGCAAGTGTATGACACCCCCACCACCGCCACCAAGAGAATGACATCACGGCGATGAATGGGGCAAAAATCGCCTATATAACCAAAACAAAATATTTTGAAATACACAAGCAAAACCAAAACACGAACGAAGACAACTTTGGAAATCATAATGGGATGGCCACACGACCAACGGCTCAAGCAGGCATTCTGTAGCAAAATGTGTGATTAAGTGATTTTCAAGCTTTTCCACAATTAGGGAAAATTGTGTCAATCTCAAGTTGTGATAGTAGTTGTCGTTTGTGGATGTTAGAACATTGACACTACTAGTTTTTTGACATATATACACACGTGGACAAAATTGTTGGTACCCTTCAGTTAAAGAAGGAAAAACCCACAATTCTCACTGAAATCACTTGAAACTTACAAAAGTAACAATAAATAAAAATTTATTGAAAATTAAATAATCAAAATCAGCCATCACTTTTGAATTGCTGATTAACATAATTATTAAAAAAAACTAATGAAACAGGCCTGGACAAAAATGATGGTACCTCTATAAAAGATTGAAAACTATTTGACCAGACTGACATGATTAACTCAGGTGTGTCCTTTAATTGACATCACAGGTGTTACCAAACTCATAATCAGTCAGTCTTCCTATTTAAAGGGAGACAAGTAGTCACTCTGCTGTTTGGTGAAAAGGTGTGTACCACACTGAACATGGACAACAGAAAGCCAAGGAGAGAATTGTCCCAGGACATCCGAAAAACAATGATAGATAAACATCTTAAAGGTAAAGGCTATAAGACCATCTCTAAACAGCTTGAACTTCCTGTGACAACAGTGGCTCATATTATTCAGAAGTTCAAGACCCACGGGACAGTAGCCAACCTCTCTGGACGTGGCCGCAAGAGGAAAATTGATGACAAATTGAAGAGACGGATCGTTGGAATTGTATCCAAAGAGCCCAGAACAACCTCCAAAGAAATTAAAGGTGAACTCCAAGGCCAAGGTACATCAGTGTCAGATCGCACCATTCGTCGTTGTTTGAGCCAAAGTGGACTTCATGGGAGACGACCAAGGAGGACACCACTGCTGAAAAACAATCATACAAAAGCCAGACTGGAATTTGCAAAAATGCATGTTGACAAGCCCCAAAGCTTCTGGGAGAATGTCCTTTGGACAGATGAGACCAAACTGGAGCTTTTTGGTAAAGCACATCAACTCTATGTTCATAGACTCACAAACCAAGCATACGAAGAAAAGAACACTGTCCCTACGGTGAAACATGGAGGAGGCTCAGTCATGTTTTGGGGCTGCTTTGCTGCATCTGGCACAGGGTGTCTTGAATGTGTGCAAGGTACAATGAAATCTGTAGACTATCAAGGCATTCTGGAGAGAAATGTGCTGCCTTGTGTCAGAAAGCTTGGTCTCAGTCGCAGGTCATGGGTCTTCCAACAGGACAACGATCCAAAACACACAGCCCAAAACACCCAAGAATGGCTGAGAGAAAAGCGTTGGACTATTCTAAAGTGGCCATCCATGAGCCCACATCTGAATCCCACTGAACATCTGTGGAAGGAGCTGAAACATGCCATTTGGAGAAGACACCCATCAAACCTGAGACAACTGGAGCAGTTTGCTCATGAGGAGTGGGCCAAAATACCTGTTGACAGCTGCAGAACGCTCATTGACAAATACAGAAATCGCTTCATTGCAGTGATTGCCTCAAAAGGTTGTGCAACAAAATATTAAGTTATGGGTCTCTCAGGATTTACGTCACTCGTTGGAGGTATTTGCCTGTTGCTGCTTTCCTTGTTGTCTGCTCCAGTTTGCCATTTGCCTGTGGAATTCCGTGGTATTTCATAACTGTCCTCAAAGTCTGTTATTGAAAATATTTTTAAATGCACGAACAAAAACACACGTGTCAGGGATATCAGGGAGAACTTTAGAAATGATGATGGGATGACCACACTGCCCACAGTTGGGTGGCCATTTTCATACTTTTCCACAATATGGAAAAACGACATGTTGTTTCTTTCAATTTTCACAAAATTTCAGAAGCATTCTGCCAGTTGAATTTTACAACCACTACAGAATTTTTATTGACCTTTGAAATCTCACCTTTAGTACCAGTTACAAAGGTAAATTCATCCTAGGGATTTTCATCGATCGTCTTGTAACTTCTTCAGCATCATTGGGAAGCAATTGCAAAAGAAAAAAAAAAATGTTGAAATTAGAAGTAGATTTTGAAAGGCGTGCATGTGCCGAGCTCTCAAAAGTGGTGTACTTCTCTTACCTGGACATTTGTTTATGGAATATTGTGAAAATTTCATAAGTTGACAAACAAAAATGACAAACTATGTCAGAGCTATCCAACCAAACAGTTTTGAGCAAGATACCAGCTCAGACAAGGAAAACAGACGAACATGGATTTAGTTTGCGTCAGAATGGATCGGAGCAGGGAGCTTTTAGATTGCCATAGTATTTTTAGCAGCTTTCACGTCACACCGACTACCTTCTTCGTCTGCTCCTAATTCACAACAAATTTGAATAAAGAAAAAACTCAGAAATGCAATTTTATTATTATTTGTCTTTGTACTTGTCCTCCATCTTTACTAAAAATGCTAATACTAATACTAAAAAAAGAACAGGTTAAAAATACCAAAAACACAATTCATAAAAGTCAGAAATTCTGTGTAACTTTTAAAAACTTTCCTATTACTGCTGCCGAATAAAGAAAGGTCTTCATAGAACTTTTTCTCTTAGATCATAAAAAAAACAATTACTAAGCAAGGTCTGCTTCTCTTATTTAATAGGAATAAACAGATGATTGCTTGAAGTAAAATGTTAAGAATAAATCATAACTTCATTAACAAGCAATCGAAGAAACATTTAAGAAGTTCAACAGTACTAAGGTCAATGAGACATTTTAAAAGACAAAAAAGCTCCTGTTACATTGGCCAGAAAAAAAGGCAAATTATTTTCTCATTTAATTGTCTGTACTTAAGTGTACTTTAAGGATTCTTCCTTTTTAATGGGGTTTAAAGTGGGCCACAGTGCTTTAATATCAGAATACTACAATGCGTAATGGTCCAATGAAGGTGCTGACCACACTGTAAGATAACAGCTTGCACAACTATGTTCCACAAAGATCAAAGACACGCAAAAGTGGGACTGACTAAACACATGGCATCCTATTTTAACTCCATGTAATTTCCCCCCAAGGCAATTATACAATCTTACTGTGGCGTTGAATTGCAAGTATAACATTTTTCTCGCCAATGCAGATGCAAACACCTACACAGAAAGGTACTGCTGCTTTCTCCTTTGATATCAGTGTCTATATACAGTATGCCATGAGACGCTTATGTTAGGTCATATATGTGCAAATTGGAGGGAAATTGAGTGGAAAAAACAGGTTCCATTTTTAAGAAAAAAATGGAACAAACAGGATTTGTAAATGAAAAAAATAAGTTAAAATATAAAAAACGCACTTTAAATACGAGTTTTTTATATCCTTTTTTATGTAGACATGTGGCAAATTTATGTAATTATGCAAAAAGGTTTATTTTGGTGTAATTTTTTTAAAAAACACTTTGCAACACTTGGAGTTACAGCAGACAGATATGCTTAAGATGCTGTTAAGGCAGCAGCTTCATGTGGTGGTGCGTCATGACAGATAAATCACTAAATATAAATGTATTACACTAAATGCATTGTCTAATATTGTGACCCCAGTTAATGGCTTTACTCTCCCAGAGGAAAGTATTAAGTCTTTAACTTGAGGCTTTTAAGAAATCAACAAGTAGATCTGACAACAACCTGAAGGCTGCTTCTCTGTGGTTTTGCTTTTCTGCAGCCAGTAAGAGCAATAACTACTGAATAATGCATACGTTAAGAAAAGAAGACACACAATTCTGAAATATCAGGACTGTCAGAGAAGTAGAGTAAAGTCAATTTACTATATTTGATGCTTACTTTTAAATTATAGGGTAGGAAGAACACCATTGCAAGCCTCATGATCAGTAGAGCACAATTTGAGGGTTGCAATAAAGAAAACCGATTTCAAAAACTCATCCTGATGTACAAATATTATGAACATATTTTTTAATTTGATATTTGAGATAAAATGTGCACATATTTGCTTAAAATTTTAGTTCAGGGTTTCTCAACCATCGTCCTCAGGGAACATTGTTCTGCATTTCTTTCAACCCAATGCTATTCTAACACACCTGTCTTTGAAGGCCGCCATGATTAGGCTTCTGCGGAGCTCAACAATTAGCTGGATCAGGTGTGCTTAAAGTGTAACATTAATTCAGCTTTTTTTTTGGCAGTTTATCTGTACAAATGGGGCATTAAAAGTGCTGACTGTTGGCCCTTGACCAATTGTTGACACTTTAAATTAAACGTGTTTAATTCCTGAAAATATAGTCTAAAACTGTCTGTGTGCTGTCCCCTAGAGGTTGAAACAAGGTAGTAAAGTTGAATTTTGTGAAAGCTCAATTGACTGTAAGTTTCAGAAGTTGCACGTCATCATGCTCTGCAGCTCCAGTATAAAAGCACCACCTTTCTTTGAACGGTGGTGGTCTAGATTGTGAATCGAGGAAGAGTAGAAGAAGAATCAGTGGTTCATGCTTTGTGTCGCTGCAAACTGAATGGGGAAGAAAGACGGCAGTTGGAGGATACAGTAAAGTTATCAGACGGTGAGGGGTTGAGTTTGAGGAGGCTTTTGGGAGGGGAAAGGAGTTTCTATGGAGTGGTTCTTGTTTTTTTGAGAAGGACCAGGTTACTGAGAAGAATTTAAGTGGTGTTTTTTTTTCCTTTGCCTAGTTAGGTTGTCCCCCACTATGACCCACACTCCTTCACAGTAGGTGGCAGAAATGGCGCTTGCTCCGTGACACCAAGAAAGCCAGAGCTCACCCTACAACACAAAGAGTGCAGCGCCTGGCGCAACGGAGCTCACGCCGCATCACCAGACATGTAGGAGCTCTCCACACGACGCAGAGCTTTCTTGCACGCTAAACCGTCCCCTGGGAAGCTGGGGACTGATAGGCAGATCCGCTGTGGGATGGGGAGGCAGACTGCACAGGCCTCCTGAACCTCATCATTTTTTTCTTATTTTTGACAAAATAATAAAAAGATCGTCTAGTTACCTTAAGCTAAACCATTAGCTAACTCATTTTACGTGTCAATCAAATAATCCCCTAGTCCCGCCCGATTTTTTTACATTTTACAAATCTGGACTGAGAGTAGTAGAGTCAGCCTCCAACTGTCCTGTTGTGTTACCCTTTAAGCAGGGCAACATGGAGGACATGCAGGACAGTGTTCCCTGCGGACCAGGATCGTGAAACAATTATTTAGCTGTCATGTGATTGTCAAGGTTTCTGCTTTGGAGCGGTTTAAATGGGAAAAGGTTGGGTTGCTGATCATATTTGTTGATTTTATTTTTAAGTAGTTTTAATACAATGTGCCTTCATTCCCTGATTAAATGCAAACCAGAAGTTCCAAACGCTGCGGTTCCTAAAATTTCCACTAGACGCTGGTTTCTAATTCCGATTATATCCCATTTAAAAAAAATGTGAATAAACAAAAAATTGACTGCACAGGTGTGAAATTATATGTTCATTCAGTTGGATTTTGTGCTAATATTTTGCCACTTTAGACTATAGTTTTGCAAAGCAATTCATCATGTGACCCCACACTTCATTGGTTCACCCCATTGGCTATATAAGAGAGAATTGGACAGAGTGATTGTGACATCACCCATAGAAAAAAATACCTAACTTTTGTTTCCAACGAAATAGTCAATTCAGTTGCCATTTTTCTGCAATACGGACTACTGACATTAGTAAGCAGTGATTGGTCTGAGTCGCTCTGGGTCAACATTTCTACGGCAACCACTCTTGCTAATCAGGAATTAGCTTGCTGGAAAGCCACACTCCTACCACTGCAAGCAGGCTCGGGAGAATCTGTCAATCAAATGTTTCTAACGTTTTAGGTGGGGGCCAGCAGGCGCCACATGTTTCTATCAAGGCATCTGATTGGCTAGTTTATAGCTTGAATGACCTGTGATCAACGAAAAAAAAACAATTGAAAAACATAGGATTAGCAAGAACACGTAAAGAGGAATCAGAGCAACAACGGTTATTCTGACTGTTTACTTCGTTGACTGTTTACTTCGTTAAGGAAGTCCATTGGATTTTGGTTTTCTGGGATCAGCCAGCAGTTTCTATTTGGAATGCAAGGGAGGTGGTGTAACTTAGTCCAGTTCTAATATACAGGCAATGGTTTACCCCAAAGATATTGGGATCCAAACAGTGATTTGTTTAAATGTCCAATCATATTCCCGATAAAGATGTTTTAATAAAGGACGTGCAAGAATTGTGCTTTTGGCTTAATTTATATAATGCATACATCACTGGTTTAGAAAAAAAGTTTTGTTATATATTTCATCAAAGAAGGATACATTAGTTGTGTCAGTTTTATTTACCGAGTGGTTACTTTTAAATATGATTTCAAATGCCAGTGACACCAGATTTACTGACTGTTGCAAACGTGATTTGCAGTTTGTTTTCAGCGGCCATGACACCTTGAGAAAAGGCTTTTTGTATGAGTGAAAGGGATTTATAGTATCCGAGTGGCCTGCTTTCAGTAATCAGCTAGACTAGAAAGGTATAATATCAATGTGGATCTGTGAAGATTTTGGGTCATTTTGGGGATGGGATGTGGCGATCAAACTGAGCTTAAACTGTTGCAGTTAATGTCATTTTAAAATAACTCTTCAAAATCAGTTGAAAATGATACACTTTAGATCAGTGTACAACTCATAGGTAAGAAATGCTTTGCAAGAGGCCTACTCTCACAGTCTGCAGGAGTTGTTTTAAACTTTAAACCCGCCTAGCATTGTACTGTAACTCTTCTATTGAATTCCAGTGAAAATTGCTGTTAAGGTAACATTGTTCACGTCAACCATTTCTTGCTGAGCAATCTGCGCAGAGTAAATTTGGTTTCAGCCTGTATTCCACAAAGTGAGCATACATTTATTACATCTATGCAACACCTGAGGAGCAAAAGAAATATCCAAGACAAAAGTGTGCTCAAAACAAAGTGAACACTAACACAAGATCTATTGAGTGCACAAACCTTGGGAATTCATCACCATCTGCTCTATAATCCATATGTCAAATTGGCTCTGCTGATGACACCTCGCAGCTACACCTGCTTGTAGAAATGTAATTTCTGCAGCAAACATTTTCAGATGCATTCTTTTACCAGACCAAGATGGATGTTTATTTTATGCCAGAACTTCCTTAAATTCAGAAGATTAACATGGGTTTATAACTCTGTCTCTTTAAATGGCGCAGGGAGTTTCCAGTGGTGCTTTCATGTATGTAAATTGTATATCCCACCTTATCTTGTGTACACTTGATCAAAACAATGTAAATATGAAAGGTTACTGACCGACAGAATTGGTTTTGATTGCTAATGAAGCAGAATACAGGAACTCATTACACATTCATTGTAAACTCAGAATAGATGGGCCTCTGCTCTCTTAAAGGTCACCGTCATATTTTTATTATTCTAAAGTTCATCTCTTTCACTTAAAAAAAGACCAACACTGCGTGTTTGACAAAAAGATTATTACACTTAGGTTCAGAGCAAAAGAGCACCATACATCTGTGAGGATAGCACAGTCTTTATTGACTTTGCAATACAAAGGAAATGCCAACCAACACAGGAGACTATGAAGCCACTGTCAAGTCTTAATAACAGGAGAGCCCATTGAAGGAAGCTCATACAGACCTCCAGAAACGCAGAGAAATCAAGATTTTTTTGTTCATTCATTTATCATCTAAACCCACTTTATCCTTTGTAGGGTCACGCGGTCGCTGGGTTTCTCCCAGCCACTGTTGGGTGAAGGCTTTCATGTATAAATAAACTGTGCTGGTCAAACCCATCATGTCTATGCAAATGACCATGGTGGCCATGCCCATCGCACAGAGCTAAAAGCCTGCTGGTTAGCTGCTGAAACAGGTCAAGGTAAACTCTATTTGTATCCTTACATTTGTCTGGTAAATAGAGAAAACCTGCATCTTCTATAAATATGTGTTATAGACTTTGAATAGAACCTGATTTTTTTGGAATAGAATAGAATAGAATAGAATAGAATAGAATAGAATTATTTTGTTACCTTAACTCTGTGAAAAATAGCAGATCGATTAAAATTAACACTAAAAACACGCTTAAAAAAATAAGAAGAACAATAATTAGTGTTCAATAGTCGATAATTAGCTGGCTCGCTCCACCAGTTTGCCCATCCTCTTCCAGTTCCAGTTAGAGCATCTGCCTCCAAAGAAGAGGCCAGATGCAACGCCATCATAAAAAAAACGTCCTACAGTGTATTCCCACAATTTATCTGAAGATGTTTTGAGATTCAGAATCTATGGACTTTGATTTTGACTCCATCAAATATTAAGACTAAACTAGTCTTTTACTTTAATATAAAAATAGAAATATATTTGAAAAAGTAAGACTGTTCTCTTTGTTTTAGGTTAGACACCACCATTGCACAAGACTGTCTGAACAGATACAGATTACAATCCCTTTAATTTAAGCATGCCATTTTTTTTCCTCAAAATAAAGAGAACGGAAAAATCTATTACTTAGGGACTGGACCCATTTGGTCTGCTTAAAGTGAACCAGAGTTCATTCCCCCTAAAATACTAAACAAATGTTCAGGCTGAATACGCGCAAGTGACCCCTAGAACCAGGAACTGCTCTCTGACACATCTTTCAAGCTGGTCTTGGACTGAGCTTCGGTTTTACTCTAAGATTCCTTAGTCTGGATACAAAACGTTGTGGGAGTGAAATAACTTGACCAAAATGGCCACTGTAGCCGAAAGTCATGTGATGTAAACACATTAGGAATGAACCTCACAACGCTTAAACGCTAAATCGAATAAGCGTGTCTTGGCCATTGCTGCACAGACAACTGTGAGACAAGCCTTCAGTTTCTACATGTCCAAACTGATTGTGTGAAACCCAAATCTGTAAAAAATAAAAATAAAAAAAATAGTAATAATTATAAAAAGTAACTTTAAAAAACATGACTCAGAGTGGATCCCAGAGCATCCAAGCGACGTATGAGTATATAAGATTAATAATTCTGTTCGAATTAATGAAACCAAACAAAAACCACTAACCACCCTAAAGCGTAACAGAAACTGAAGAAAAGAAGTCGCCCCAATAAATTAATGTTAAGAATGTTTTTGCAAAAGTGTGTTTAAATTCTAACATTGTATAGCTGTAGTGGATTAAACCAGAGCATTGCCCTTGTTTCTTCTTTAGTGACCTTCTTTCTCCCTCTTTGTGTGTTCATCCTGTCCTCAGGTGCAGTAAATACTAAAAACAAATGCTAAAGTTCACCAGAACAACACTATAATAATACTTTCTACCTTTTTTTCATTTTTTTAGTTTTAGAGTATGATCTTATTCCGAGTGTGTTTGCTATTTGACAGGAATGTAAAGGTAGTCAATGACTGACATTTGAGTCACATTTCATTTTTTTTCTTTTATCTGTTTACCACCTGGATCCAATAGCAGCTATGCAGCATTTGGTTACATTATTCATAACTTTACTAATGGTCACTTTGCCCTTTAATAGCGGATCCTGCTCTAACTCTGAGTAAGACGTAAGTATGGACGCTGCTGTGAATAATATCTGTGCTATATGGCCAAAGGAAATGTCAGAAAAAAATAGGAACATTAGGAAGAACGATAAATAATTTAAAATGAGTCCATGCATTCGATTCTTAGGCTTCATCTGCTAAACAAAAATTGATAAAATGAAAAAGGTGCTTTGGAAAAATCATTGTTCGCGCAGCTGCAGTCAATATTTTATCATCACTAAGTTATTATGTGAAATTTTGTTTGCTCACATAGCAGATAAAAACAATCTTGTGTCAAAGACTCACATGTTTTACTTGTGTTGGCCCTCAGGATTGATATGACACAACACTCTGCTGCCTGTTTTTTTACTTTATGTGGAAACGTGTACCAAAGATGAAAAGTTTCCTGCTAAAAATCCAATGCACGATTTGTAATCATAGTTTACATTGATATTTAAGTGATTATCAAATAAGGTTTGTGCCTGTTTTTGTCTTTTATGATGAAAGTTGTGTTTTTGAAATACTATTTCAAAAATTAGATGTCAAATGGGCAGCCTAATTTTGACGTCAATATCTAGAATCTTCATAAATATGACTTATGAGTTTGTTGAAGTTAATAAACCTTCATAAATAATTGTAATGGTAAGAAAAGAATTGGAGATTGCTGAAGCACTTTTAGTGGTTCATATCTCCAGTTGGAGCTTCTTCTCTCACATCACAACCTTTTTTTATGGTATAAATGTATCATCCATTGAAAACCCAATCAGGTTTATTATTGTAAAACATTTTCTGTGATCTTTGCTAAATCCATAAATCTATTTTCTGTCTCACAGTACACAAACACGTAAATGTGTACCTTTTTATTTTTGACACCACAATGTTATACAAAGCTGATGAACCCCTGTTTGATCTTTAAAAAATCATGTATTATTCAAAAAGGAAAAGGAGACTGCTTTAGGAGTAGGTGTGCACTTTACTAGTGTAATTAAATAAATATATTTGGAGGGGAAACAGCAGCAAGTGGCATGTCTTTCTGGTTCTGCTTGACTTAGTCTCCTTTTTTCTTCCGTTTCGGTTCTTTTATTATCATATTAGTCCACATTATGATGAACGAGCATGTCTGCGTACAGAGTAACGTGCGAGCCTCGCACACCGTGGTGCCGAGACTGCAAATGCATTGTAATACAGGAAATGCATGCTGTCTCACACTCCCTCTCACACCTGTCTTGCTCAGGCACACACTTACACACATACGTGCACAAGCATGTGCAGAGATTGTCCAGCTGCTTCTTCCTCTCTTTAGGATTCAGCCGTGTCAACCTCCACGTAAAATTGCTTAGTGGATTTCTTGCATTAGCATGACTGCAAAACCACCACTTTGAGAAAAAAAAAACTGTTGCAAAACATCCTGTTGGTGATGCATCTTTCCTTTTAGGTATAAGTAATTAATTGTGCTGCAGAAGGGGAGATTGAATCTCACTTCCGCCACAGATGCAAAGAATAAACATTGGTTAGCATAAAAAATGTAAGATTTTTACTTTTTTTTTTTTTTATTTCACACAACTCCACTGGAAAAAGGATTCAGGGCTTGTGCCTTCTCCCATGTGCATGCACCCCTCTGTTATTGCACACTTATCACAAAGAAACACTCATCTGTTACTGCCACATCTAAACTAAATCCGTACTTTGTGATCTGCACTGCTCAAGTACACCTTTCTGCACACTTTTCTCGTCTGTCTGTCTGTCTGGGACTTTTCAGCTTTTCTTCCACTCTCTGCTACCCTCACCTTCCTGTGTTTTTGATTTGATCTTGTCGAGTCTTGTCTGCACAATTTTTGATAAATTATTTAGACCCGGAGAAATCCACTGTTGCATTCCTTTTGGAAATGTAAAGTAAAATCAAAACAAGCATTTATTTGAATGTATAAAAGCACATGTATTGGTCGTTGAGTGTAAATCAATGCACACATTAGAGGCATTCTGTCATTTTAGCCGCTCTTACTTCACTTTCTAAGCTTTCCTTCAGATAGTCTGTGGAGATGAACCCAGGAGAAGGAAGACTTAACCTATTCCAGATCATCCAAAACATTTCATAACAGAAACCAACACATAGAACAATACGTAATTCCTTATAGTCCCAACTGTTCTTATAGATGGATACACCCTGTCTGTGGGCATAAAATGGGCAAACCTGTACGGGGCACGCAGTGTGAGTACTGAGTCTGAATAACTTGTTTTATCCTTAAAAATACGTCATGGTACACTTACCACATACATAGAAATGGTACATTCCATGACATCCCTTATGTCCCTTAGAGGGGCAGCACAAACTTTCAGGGAACTGTCAGACACACCTGCTCTTACCTTAAAATGAAGCCACTCCTCTTTACGACCTTTTATGGGCCCAGACAATCGAAAAACCCGCAGCACCCGTACGGGTCAACCCCCATATGGGCGCATGTGACTAAGGCATAGATGCTCCAACACTCAACACAGGAAAAGCACCTCCTTCAATAACAAGACCAAATGAAAACCTACAGGCTGTCTCCATGGGAACCCAGGTGGGCAGGGCGTCCAGGAAAAGACACAGCCAATCTGGACTGAGCAAAACAAATCAAAAACCAAGAACACAAGAGGCAAGCTAGAACACACTTAGAGATTAGCAAAAAATATTCCAATTAAAAAGACTTACTGAAATGTTTAAACAAAGTCTGAAAAGCTTAATATTATTGTAATAAATGCAGTTTTTAACGGGCTCAGGGTTCTTTCATGATAGAAACAGACTTGATTTAAATGAGAAAACATTTTAGAAAAGTTTTACACATTCATTTAATGTTGTCTTCACTGTGATACAGTAACATTTATTCACACTGCCCTGGCGTTGCTGTTTCTCAGCGCTAAAACACACCTGGTCCAGGTAATAAGCAGGAGCAACATTGGACACCTCAGGGCCAACACCTTGGCTATTTCCCTTTCTAATTCCCAGTTGAGTTTTATCAAGCATTAAACAAATGATAAAATAAATAAATAATATTGCCAGAAGTCTTGGTCTTACTGTTTTTCATTTTCTATTAAAGTCATGTTCAAAAGAAGCTGCTCAAAGCAAAATCCAGCTCTGACCTTAAGTAATGTTTACACCTAACCCATTACTGACCTCACACCCTCAATCAATGTTAAAGGAAATTACACGAGTGTAGATTCAATTGAGGATTGTCTATCCTCACAATTCTGCTTCTGGGATTTTACGTGGAAGCTGACCTTCACAAATAACACAAGAGTTGAGTCTCAATGATTTCTATGTACTGGAACGCTGATACAAGTTGCATTATTGATTGGAGATGTGATATTTCCCCCAGTCTACTGATCGCTGACTGGGAGTTTATGGCAGCATTTAAAACATGCTGGGTTGGTTTATTTTTTGCGTGAACTGCATCTAAGATGGTTTAAGCTTCAAATTTCAGCTTTGAGCATTTCAAATGATTCAAGATACATCAATACTGATGGTTTGCAATATATTACTAAAATGCAAAATAATTTAAGAAAAGAAGCTACAACTTCACAATTTACATATATATGTAAATTATAATATATATATATATATATATATATATATATATATATATATATTATAGATTGCTGTCCAAATCAAATGACAGCTTCAAGTGAATGAATCCAAAAATATGATATAATGTGTTTTTAAATAGGCAGGATTCCAAATACTTTTTTCTTTTCTGTCTTTTGACTGTCAGTTCTGCCATGAATTATTTCACAATTGCTGGGTCTGAAAAGATAATTGTACATCCCAATTTAAACTGACAAGCAGATCATTGCCCTGCAGGCGTAAACACCACTCTTGGACTTTTTGAATTGTATAAACAGTCCATCTTTGTATAGATTTTTTCAGAGTAAACATTTAACTGTGTCATGACTTCCTCTTGTGACCCTGGCCAATGAAGCTTGCTTGACAAACATTGAGCTTTTACACCATTATTGCAGGGGCAAAACCATTCTGTGCACATTAATAAAAAAAATCATGCTTTAGTGACATTTTAATCACACAATGTTTTATTTATGACTAGAATACGGGCGTTTTATGCAACTTAGCAAACATGCTGAGTCTACTGAACCATTTTTTCCTGCTGTCTGGAAATGATTCCACTACAATGCAGACATTTATTTAACATGATTTTCTTTAGATGCTCCATCAATGACAAACATTTCTACATTTCCAGGAGCTTTAGGAAGAAGATTTGAGTTAACAGAAGCTCTTTCTTTAAAAACTTTAAATCGCTTTCCAAACTAAAAGTTTTATTTCTTATAATTTTCTTAACAGCCATATATTATTTCTCATAGATTCATGTGTTTTTTATTCATGAGTACAAGTTGCTGCAATTGACATGCCACATAAAAATAAGGGGGATCAGGTGCAAAAGTATGATGCTCTGTAGCACCATTTAATCATTGGCTTAAATTCAACACATGCAGTCCTTGAAAAACATTCCCTATTCATTCTTTCAGGAAGTTGTACAACATAAAAAATGTATATCCGCTTAAACTGATAATAGCTTAAAATGTGATGTCAAGGATTTGCTCAAGGCTCAGTCCAACAGTGTGGAATGAAAATCGCAAAGTGTGACCTTTTTTAGGAAAGGATTTTATCAAAACTTTGGGATTATTCACAAACTGCACACGTCTGTTTTTGTGGAAGATGTAGCTTTGAAAACACATAATGAATAAAGATGCATTAATTCTCACACAAGGAGGTAAAAAAGTCCAACTTTGTTAATATCCTGCATGCCGAATTAACTTGTGTCCAAAAATACTGAACGCTTGAAGGTGCTATTTTATGCCCTCATTGAAATTCCCTACAAATACCATAAATTTACATAAACTGTCAGTTTTTATTAGTTTCTCCTTCAGGTAATAGATTCATATTAATTAGCTGGATATTTCAGCACGAAAGTTTTTTTTTCCTTCTCTTTTTCCTTTCCACCAATGAATATGCACACATTTAGCTCTCTGACCTAGCTCTCATATAAAGGAATTCTTCATTATATATTCACTCCTCTTCAAAAATATCCTGTTTGCCCTCACTGCTCATTTACCCCACCCCTGTATGTTTCCATCTGACCTTTAAATTCACCATTACGTCAGAGTTTTGTCGACTAAATCAAGCTTTCCACAACTGACCGGATTGAAAAGAGAGTTGGCCAAGATGGCTGGCGTGGGACCGGAGCAGCCGTCCTGGGCGGGCCGTGCCCAGATTAGACCCCACTGGACTAACCCTGTTCCCCTTCTCCCTGCACTCCAGCTGGAAGAAAGCAGATTAGAGGGAGAAGGAGGAGCAGATTAAGACACAAGAGATTCCAGGACCTGGTTTTAGACTGCCTGTGAAATTGGATAACAAATTACCCTCAAATGTCCTCTTAACACTTTATATTAAGTAGAACGAATACCATTAATCTAATAAACTGCTCCATTCTGCAGCTGTGTTGCTTTTAAAGGAAGAGCTGGAGCCTGGATGGGATGTCTAAAAATGACACAGCACTCAGTTCCAGTCACTGCAGGGTCACAGATTGTTATGAGCGTGATTGAACTCATTTCAAATGAGAGTGGAGGCTGTTGTTGGCACAACTACATCCACTAACTAATTGTAATTTCAGTCAAGGAAGAGAACAAATGTTTTGGTAAGCCTTGGTGTTTCTAAGAACTGTTTATCAGTTTTTTAAACACAATAATGTAATTCTAAAAGTTCAACAGACATCAGGTCACAAACAAAACAGGAAAATAAGGTTGAATTGGCATTACTTCCCTATCCCTACGGCTTCTCCCTACTTTCATTCCTCCACACGTAGAGATATAGAGAAAATAGCGTCTTCAAATTAGGACGCTTGTTGACATCAATCATAGGCACCAGTCATCTATGTTAGCATGTAGCTGCTAGCACCTAGGAAATACATGACAACATCGGTTTTATAACTTTAAAAAGTCATGCAAAAACAACAACTAATTTAAATACCAGCATTTAAATGTAAACCTCTGTGCCTCAGAGTACACCCACATAAAAAAATGCAGATTTCTCTACCGGAGGAGGGGTAGTCAGCTGCAAGTCCTTTAAGACTTCAAATGCTCCTAAATGAAGCAATAGGGAGTAGCCAGAGGGATAGGGATTCAGCCTAAGACACAGACGGATTCAGTCTTACCACCAACCTTTTTTTTTTATTCAGATGAACACTTGAATTGATTACTTCAATGCAAATTACATCAAATCATGTTGATTGATTGATTAATTTCAAGGAATTTTGAATGCCAAATCTCCCTCTAACATACTACTATACTAGCGCACGTCTGCCACCTACAGTAGAAAAGGCTTGATGAGGAAAGTCAAAGCAGTGCAAATCCTGCGAATCTTGCTCCAGGCCTTTTCTTTCACAGCTCTATTCCAATATACGAACATATCAGTGTCATACAATTCTAGCCAGGTTCAAGCTGCAATGATTAATTTCTCCTCCATAAAAAATATTCTTAGCCTGTTGGCACTTCCATGAATTCAAGAGGACGCTACCCACAGATCACTACAG
Source organism: Oryzias celebensis (assembly GCA_014656515.1). Lineage (NCBI taxonomy): Eukaryota > Metazoa > Chordata > Actinopteri > Beloniformes > Adrianichthyidae > Oryzias > Oryzias celebensis. The sequence continues at coordinate 16,486,988 of BNCR01000011.1, read as the reverse complement.
CATCTGAGTACCTGATTGGTCAAAGTTCAACCTGCTCTAAATGTGCATTCAGTATCTGCTTTTTTTCTATGTGGAACCCAAAAATTGTCAAAGAAACTTGCGTAGCAATGCATGAACACGAGATTTTTGGATGCAGAAGCCTGAAACACGCATATATGGGCGTTTAAAAAGACTTTTCTTTGAATGTGAATGCTTGAACATGCATTGTTGAGGCCTGGGTGTGAACATACTGTAAGGTGATTTGTATTTGAATAGTTACATTTCATTCCTTTATTTGCAGAAAACCTAAAATAAAAAGTTTTTGTTTTTTTTTTTCGCTTAGGTTAATAGGTCATAAACTGGTTTGAAATTAAATATAATTGCTTCTTATCGTTTTCACACATTATAGGTTTAGTTAATGCAAAGGCAAAACTATATTCTAGAAAACCCTGAGAATCTACATAAAACATGTTTGTCTGAGAAGCACCTGTGAAAACATCCAACTGTGAAATAGCAAAGACACCCAAACTAAATGTACACAATAATACACAAAAACGATGAAATATTTTTGCTTACAAAAAAGCAATACTTTTTTGCACATCATTCAATCATGACTCGACACAGAGTTCTCATATGTTTAAATAAACTTAAACACTTAATACAGATTACTCCAAAACGGATAGTTAATGATTGTTAAACTAGTAATCACACGTGACTGCAGAATTGTCAAAAAACGTTAATACCACTTTTTGACAAAAAAATCGTATTTCTTTATGTTTTAAAGTATGATGACAAAAGAGTTAAAAACTTTAAGAGTTAAAACCTGGAATGACATGTATGTTTTTGCTTATTTTGTGCTATGAATAGAGACATAAAATTTTCCATTTTGACATATAAGAGGACGTCTCTCATTCCAGTGGAAAGTAGAATATTTTTACTCAAATAAGAAAAATGGATTCTATCTCTGCAGTGCAAGATATTTTCCAGCAGGAATCACAAAAAAGTCACAGATTGCAGGTCTGCAGTCTAGATCAATGCAGATTCTCTGAAGAAGTGAATCAATAAGGAGAAGGTTAGCCTGTCTCTGGCTGCATGATAGCTTTCTTTATGTGTAACACCCCTTGACCTTCATTCTGGCCTTACTCAAAGCATCTAACAGTTGCTTTCTACTTCATAAATAATCTCACTGCTGACTCCTAAAATGGTGCAAAGCCAAGCCCCCACCTTCTGTTTTCTGAATGTAATGCAAACACTGTTGTATGGAAAGTCTTTTTAACATTCAATCAATTTCCTTGATATCAGATGTTTTAGGCCTAACTAGTAATGCCAAAAGTACGACTTAACTAGTGACAGCAAAAAATGTCAGAAAAGGGAGCTGAATACTTCTCGACACTGCACTTTTCAGTTTTTATCTGGTAAAAAATAAATCAATTAACTCTTGTATAATTTTCTTTTTCGCTTCACAATTGTGTGCCACGTTGTGTTACAGTAGCTCACCTAAAATTCCAATAAAATATATTTCTGTTTGTGGTCATAATGTGAGAAAATAATGTGGAGAAGTTCAAGTGGTATGAATACTTTTGCAAGCCGCTGTAAGTCTTACTAGTTAACTAGTGCAGTGCAAAAAGCCAGTTAACTAGTTGGCATAATATTTTCTTACTAGTCATTAGTTAATGTGGAGGAGTGCTGTATTTCAGAAAAAGTCCTCCTATTGGCTCTGCAGCAAAACTCCAACCGTCTTAACCCAGGATTAACCCTTTCAGTCCCAGAGTGCTTTTACTATTGATAATTACAGCCCTGTGGCTTTTATACTTTCAGAATATAGAGAAAGTTGAATTAGTTAGCTAGTGCAAATTTTCTGTCCCTCTAGTTAACTAGAAAGACTTATGTACTTTTCACAAGTCAACTAGTTAACATTTTGCAAATATGTAAATATATGTAAATATTTTTGTCACACTAGTTAACAAGTGAGCTTTACAGTCACCTTACTAGTGAACTAGTAGAACATTTCTAAAGACTCTAAATAGCTCTCACTTTATCGTGTCCATTTTGGGGGTATTGGTTAGTCAGGCAGTAATATGCTTCTGGCCTCATTTTTTGCCTTTCAGAATCCTAAGGGTGACATGAAACATGATCTCTCCAGTGGTCACAGTGGGGCATAAAATACATTTGTCAGTCAGATTCTACAAAGCTGAGAAGTCTGTATTTTTTTCACAGATGCACTTTAACTGTGAAAGGCAACATTTTTTTAAAATCTTGAGAATCACATTGTCTGATTTTTAGATAATTTATTTGTATAATTGTGCAGAAAGTTAGCATTTTTAACTGAAGTTCACCTCAATACTTTGTAACGTAACAATGGCTGAGAAGTCTGATGCCCAGTGTTTACTTCCATCGGTTGAAGGCGTGGGAGGTGTAAGGGGGTTGTATGTGGGGCAGGAAGGGTCTATTTTTAAAAATTAATTAACTTGTTTCACATTATTCCTTTTGGTGTATAGCAAAGTTTGACCGGCTGACACACTGACTGGTTGGTTGGTTGACTGACTGACTGAGGCAAGTGACCTATAAATGACATATATTAATACAGTGCTTTACTACTTTCTTAGAAGGCCCAAAGTCTTCTCAGCTGCCGAACACTGGCACCAACCTAAAACCATCAGGAGCAATGTGGGTGCACTGTCTTGCTCAAGGTTACTCTAACACACAGGCATGCAGTGAAGGAATTGAACCTGCAGGCTTCCGTTCACAGGTCAACCACTCTACCTTTCCACCATGGCTGCCACAGTCTAAAACTCAATAGGAAATCTTTAGATTTTTTTTTTCAGATATTTCACCCAGTTTTATGATTATTAGAGTTTATTATATTTTATTTAGTTTATTATAGTTTAAAACCAGGAAGGTAAATGACTTTAAATGCTCTGGCAACTCCTGCAATATAGAGCCAGAAGATCATGGTCTACCTCAGGGCTGGCCAACCCTGGTTCTCAAAAGCCTCAACTCTACTTGTATTCCAGTTCTCCCTGACCAGCTTTCTCCTGATTAACTGACTCGGGTGATTCTACATCCTGATTGACTGAACACACATGATTTAGCTAGTCAGCACCAAGCAGTCCAGGGAGAGCTGCAAAACAAGCAGGGTTGAGGCTCTTGAGGACCAGGGTTGGCTAACCATGGTCTACCATTACATCTCAGCATGAGAATATAATGCAAGTATTTATAGTGGTTTTTGAAAATGCCCTTTTTTAACTTCTGCTAAAAGTTATTTTCAAACAGTAAAAAACCAGATTATTAGAATAGAAAGATGGCTGGTAATATGGTGTAATCTGAGCTAATGTTGCGCGCTAAAAGTCTTGATGAAACACTGTGCTTTGAATAATGACTAGAGAGGCACTTATCCAATGTCTTACCTTAGAGTTTATTAAAGCTTTGAAGTTCATTTTCAAAGAGTAGTCGTGGCCAGACCAAAAGCTCTGTCTGCAAAATCCGATTCTGTGAGAGCTAAAAAAAATGATGAAAGACACACTCTTACATGTACATTTTTTAAATCAGTTTAAGGCTTTATTTTCCTCCTGAAGGCATCAAACCCTTCTTTAGATTCCCTCTGTCTAAAATTTTGAAGTGAAGAAAAAATAATGTTGAAGAATAAATGAAACCATGAAACCAAAGCGGGAAAAATCATTGGAACTCCCTCTAGATCATTTGGATTTGCAGCATAAAGTGATTATTTTCAGCAGTTAATAAATAGTAAAAAGTATGAGCAACTCCTAAACTATTACAATTGGAGACAAATGGAGACATTCATGGATGGATTATGAAAAGGGGATCTTGCATCTTTGCATAGAAGCAATGAAGCAGTGAAGGGATCATTTTGTTTGCTCCCGCTCCTGTTGAGCCTCAGATTTTCTATTATATGTTTAAGAGAAGTTGTCAATAAAATTATTGAAAAATTCCAGTAACATAAAATTCATAAGATTTATAGGTTTGGCACAGAATTAACATAGTCCAACTATAAAAAGAAAACAAAAACAGCTGATAATTTTAAATGCTTTTGCACTGACAACTCAATCCCAGTAAATTTGGACATTTTTCCCATCTGAAATGCAGACGATAGGAGCAAAATTATAGTCTTTCTAAAGAGTCCTGTTAGAACAGTGTTCTTCTTCTTCTTTGAAGAGGTACTTTAAAGTAAAACATTACATTATCGGGGTAAACATAACTGTTTGAGCACATTTTGATCTCAAGTATTAAATTAAAATGTTTTATGAAAAGGTTTACTAAAAAAGTCTCTTTCAGAACATTAGTACATCTAACATTGCAGGTAAAAAGCTGCAGGGTGTGTTTTTTATGGTAATGAGTGAAGTTTTACCTTGAATCAGAAATAACTTGCTTGTATAACAATCCACCTTGTGGTTACCTGGTAAATTGTCAACACTCAGTTGTGTTTTTAAAGCATACGCAAATAGTAAGTGCTGCCTTTTGGTTAAATCTCATTTTGAAAATACGAAGCTTTAATTTAAAAAAAAAAATTCTTCTTCTACCACCACTTAATTCTGTTAAACCCACTACCCACCACATCAAAAAATGTCTTTTTGTGTTTTTGTTATGGTGTTTTTAAAACAGTAAATCCATTAAAAAAAGTAATGTATTTTTTATGACATATAGATAGTATCAATTATAATCATTGGTTGATTTGGTAAGCTTTTGCTCGGAACAATGCTAGTGTTATGATAAGAAAATATTGATTTGAGTGTTCAAGAAAAAAGCACCTTGCTTACCCACTGTCTCAAATTTGATTCACACATTTTTAACATGATGTAAATGTATCATAAAGAATTAAATATCAACAAATGTAGCAATGTTTCAACAGAGCAAGTAGTCATTTAAGAAAATGGAGAACAAAACAAGCGTTATTCTCACCAGAAAGTTTTGAAAAGTAGCTAAATTTTTCCACCAAAAGTGTTTTTGAGATTTCATGGAGGCAGCCATTTTGAAATGAGCAGGCAAAGCCCTTCTACTGCCCCTAGTGGATTGATGATGAACTACGGAGAAGAAAATATGAAACAAGTTATAAACAATGTGTTTTTAAGGAAAATTGTGATCATGCTAATGAGATAGGAGAAGTGCATGTATCAAATATGATATGAAGAGTTATACACAGTAGCAGTTTTAGGCACAGGCAACACGGGCGGTTGCCTGGGACGCCAGTTCAAAGAAGGCACCGGCTCAGCGCTAGGAAGAAAAAAAATATGCGGCTACGCTGCTATGGCTTTCCATTAGCAGAAAAAAGGGAGGAGTGGGGGGAATCCAGCTGCGGGTCTCTCCTAAATTAAGTGGATGGGTGGGGGACGGAGGCAAGGGGCGGAGCCTACTTTATACATTTGTTAATAGTCAGTCATACCGTAACATTCTGTAACCCACATTTGAATACAGATATTTAAAATCAGCATTTTTGTTCATGTTTGTGTGAAATTACCAGTTAAATATGGGGAACACAGGATGATTTGGTCACAAAGGTGAGTGACGATTGGTTTAGGCGACGCCTTTGGTGGGGAAGTTAATTACCAAAACACCAGAGAGATGGAAAAAGGTCAAAGTCATCTGTGACGCCATTTAGAAAAAGAAGAAAAGAAAAAAAGAAAAGGGTATGTCCTCATAGCTAGGGATGCATGTCTTCCAATGCTACCTGCCTTAGGCTCGTGACGTCAACGACCAAAACAGTTTTTGTGTTTGTTGTAACACTAAAGTTTTATTGTATAATTATTTCACAAATGTTGAAGGAGCCGTGATTGCCTCAATAAGATACTACTGAGACAAATAACTTCTGATTAGTCATTAATTTCAAAATCATTCGTGGCAGCCCTAACATTCTTTAACTAGTTAACAGCTAAAGTGGGGTTAATTGTGAGCCTGTATGTATGACGCTTATTTTTTATATATTTCCATTATGATGGGTTATGTTAGGGAACAATAAAGTTTTCATAAATCTGTAGGTAGTTTTAAAGATGAATATTTACCATTTACTATAACTCTATGGTGACAAAACCTAATGTAACCAGTCATTACTAAAAATGTGCCAATCATAGAATTGAAGACAGCAAGCATGAGCTGATTTTCATCTCTGAAGTAGAGATCAATATTGATTTACACTTTCACTTTAAGTTTTAATAAGGGTTATATAGTAGTCTATGATCTTTTGAAGTCAATATCAAATGCAATTTCTAAGATACTTTAGGTCCTCTGCCACTGCTCAAGATGAGGCATCCACCTCCCTGCCATCTACCTCATCGGCCACAGTCCCGAGCCTTCCAGATGAGCTGCCATCTACATCGTTTGCTGCTCATGTAGTTCCATGGTTAATAGAACCGTAAAGATCAAATTACGCGTGTATTAAGAGGAACAGCAAGTCACAGCAGCTACATAGACCATCATGGGCAGAACAAACATATCGATTTGTTGAGCAGCAAAATCATATCTGCTATAGTGGATGACATCAAGAAGGCAAAGTTCAGTTCAAGACTTCTGGATTTCACCCTGGATATAAGCCACACAGAACAGTTGTCAGTGATCATTAGAAAGGTGTCATTGATGCAGAGGCCTCAGATCAGGGAACATTGTTTGGGATTTTTGGAGTCCACAGGCCAGCACTTGGCATCCGCGGTCTTGAGCAGACTTGAGGAGTTTGGAATTCCTTTTGAAGACAGTAGAAGACAGTCTTATCATAACGGGGTTAATATGCAAGGCAAGAATAAGGGAGTTCAAGCCAGGCTCTTGGAAAAGAATCCCTGAGTTCTGTTTTTGCCACGTGGTGCACACACACTGTATGTAGTTGTGTGGGATGCTGCTAAGAGATCTGTTGATGCTATGAGCTGCTTTGGTGCAAAAGTTTAATACTTTATTTTCAGCCTGACGAGTCAAGTGAGCATCACTCTAAAGTCGTGGACAGAAACAAGGTGGGAACACAAGATCAGAAGTATATTGAGCCCTTGAGGGAACTGCAGTGAGACAGCCAAGACCAAAGACCCAGCTTTAAAGGCTGAAGCCCAGTTTTTGTCTAAAGAGGTGGGGTCGTGCCACTTCAACATCTGCACGATTGTATGGTATATTCTCTCTGCAATACAGCATGTAAACAAACTCAAGCAGCCTCCACAAAAACTTGTGACCTTAGATATGAGTCTTTTGAAGAAGATTGAGCAAAGTCTCCAGAGCTTCAGAGCAAATGGCTAGTGAATGCAAAGATGGCAGCCAAAGAAATTGAGGTTGAGGTCCACAAAGTGTCAACTCTCATATGAATCACATGATGAGCCTTTCAGTGATGCACTTAAGAAGCTGAAGGTTGGATTGTATATTGTTGATGAAGCTTTGTCAGCCATCACTGAGAGGTTTTACACATTAGAAGTTGTACATACCGATTTTTTGGGTTTGGACCAATTTACCAAGCTTTGCAGGTGAGGATCTGATGGAGCAATGCAAGGCACTAGGCACCTGCATTGTGTGTGTGTGTGGGGGGGGGTGGGGTGGGGGGGGGGGTCTCACTCGGGGACGTAAATCAGTGTAAAACCGCCACTGGTTATACAGCATTAAAGATGATGTAAAAGATTCAGGTCTCATTCAACACAAATTCAAAAGGAAACTATTAATGGTTCATGGTAGAAGTTAAAATGAGTTTGAATGAAATGACATATTTTTTGCAGGTTGTTTTGAGCACAGCCACAGGTTTTTCTGTTGTCCTTTTTTTAGTATGAACATATCAGTGTCCACTGAGGCCTGTACCACCATCCCACTGCTGTGAGATCATGTCAAACATCTGAAATCCACAGAGGACTCAGAGGTAAGTTGTATTTGATGGGCTGGATTTGTAGCATCATTGCTGTCAACACCCAGTCAGAATAATTTGGTGATTGTATCACTACCATACAAATTATGCATGAAAGGGAAGATGGAGTCCCAAAAAGGGATTTATGTTCCACCTGGAATAGTATTAAACTTACAAGGATAAACCATCTGATGTGCTAAGAGAGAGAATTCTCATTTATATTAACCATGTCATTAAAAGTATTAAAATGTAATTTTTTTTCCCTCTATGGTGACTTACTACTATATTTTCAAGACATCAAAACACAGGTTCTAAGACGCACTTTGATGAAAATTGTTTATTTAATATTCTTGTGGCATTTTTCTCATGACGAAAGACATATAAAGAAAATAAAGCTCTGCATTTCTGACCGTATTTTCCATCATGTTTGGCACATTTAAAAGTCATCTTTTTTTTTTTTTTTCAAAACAAATGCGCCTTATAATCCAGAGCGCCTTACAGATTAATTCTAGTTGTGCTCACTGATGTTGAAGTTATTTTCAAAGGTACACAGCATTCTATTAAAATGTCAGTCAGTTGTTCTTGTTTGTTTTTTTTGCAGAGAAGGTTGAATGTTATTGTGAAGATGCTAACGTAGCTAATGCGTTGTGGTGTCAGACTGTTTTTTTTTTTTACGTTATTAACAAGGCCTGTGGTTAGCATGGTTAGCATCATTTGTTTATTCTTTCAAGTGTTGCAAATAAGGTTAGGAGTTACAGGTATTTGTGAGTACGCAAACAGAGCTAACACTTCTTAGATGGCTAACATATAGCAGTGTTAAACTGTTTTTTTTCTCAACATGTTACTAACAAGGTTGGTTGTTAGTGTAAAGTCACAGTATTGTTATTTTAGCTGTACTTGTGTGTTCTTTTACATGTTTCAAACAGGGTTGAGAACTACAGGTATTGTGAATCCACTAGCATGATTAATCTGTAGCGTGTTAGGAACACGTTCTACAGTTACTCTGAATTAAGTTAATAAAGTAATTACATTTATCTCTGACTCTTTTGTCTCTTGTTGGGCTCACTCTTTGGTGACCCCCGTATATGACAGAAGTTTGAAAAGAGCTCAATCATTGACGGTCTGTCTTATAATGCGGTACGCCCAACAGCGCAGAAAATGTGATATTTATTCAATCACATTGTTTTGAAAAAGATTGTATCTGTTGCATAGCAAATACTCCACAAGCTTCCTGCTCGGCTCTATTCTGATGCATCCACGTGACGACAAGATCTTTATACTTTACGTCTTCATTTTAATTGGTATCTGGCTAAATCAGTACGGCTGGATAGCTCCAATTTTTGTTCACCATTTTTGATGCACCGGTAATGTTAGGTTGGCGGTGTAAGGGGCTGTAAGAGCATGTAAACAGATTTGCGACGGGAAGGGGGTGTGGGGTTACTCCATGAGAACTATGAGGTGAATTTCTAATGAACTACGGCTGCTCTGCAGAAACTATGTCCCAGAAAGGGACACAGGTTTTTGAAATTAAAAAAAAAAATCATCATAATCATAATTAAAGACCACTGGGAATGCTATGAAAATAGATCAAATGATGATCGGAGTGGGTCTTTAAAGATCTGATCCATCATTTAGTATAACAATTATATCTGTCGCTTAGTTTATTTAAAAACTCACCATCTGTGACAGTAAGTCCATATTTCTCCAGTCACTTTTTCAGTAACATCACTGTTTTTGTCCCTAATTTTAACTTGAAAAGCAGTGTAACAATGGGATGTCTTTGTGGAGTCTCTGAAAAAGCCTTTGCTGAAATATTTCTCCTCGGGAAAAAAAAAAAAAAAAAACAAAAACAACAATTGGTTATAGTGGTTGTGTTGCTGCTTACAAGCAACAAGTGTCCAGGCTTGAGAAAGGAGAAAGCTGGGTGTTGTTTGTGCTTGTTTTGTGGCTCCGGGCTAAGGTTTACTCAGACAGTCAATGGCATGGAAAATTTCCGTTGAAGGTTTACGTGGTGGCAACCTTTAAAAAGAATTATGACACGTTGCACAACAACCTTCCCTTGACTTTTAAACAGCCAGACATTCCAAATAGAGTGTGCCGCTCTGCATGTTTGGCAGACAGAAAGAGAGGTTAAGAATATGTATAAAAGAGCAAAAGTGGCTCCAGCCACACAGTGGCACAATGTGACAGGTGACATTTCGAACTCGCTTTGTTCTTTAAAGCAAGAGCTGCCGTAAATTACTAAACAGCGTCTTGCCTTGCGAGTTCTGAAGGAAACACATTGGCAATGTGACAAACTGTCTCAACATGACCCAACTGTAAATAGGGTGCATGCTTCCAGGGCAAATGCCACATGTGACCTTGGGATGCACTGAGTGTAGGAGTGAGGGATTTAAATCTGCAGACTAATGGAGCGCTTCCATGGAGATTCCATGAAGGAGGCGTTAATACAGCTGGCCTTTCAGCTGACACCTTTTATCTTCAGTGATTCTCGGGGTATTTTGGGTAACATATTTTTAATCGTCTAAATAAGACTAATGAAGTTGTTTGTCTTAAATCACGTGTATTTATCTGTTTCCAGATTAATGTAATATTATTTTGAATTGCCTTTTCATGCTTGAATGCAGGAACCCCTCTATGTTCAAGAGTTTCAACTGCCAAAATAGGTACAGCTTAATATCTAATTCCTGAAGCTAGTTTTTTTTTTTTTTTTACCAGCCTGCTGACCTTTAAAAGATATTACTGAACCCAGTTGGAATACCAACAGCTCGCTTCTTTGTGGAGTTGGTATGTTCTCTTTGTGTCTGACATAAATGCTGTTCAAGGTCGATTGTACCGAGATCGTAGAGTCGGCAGGGATGTGCCCCTACCTCCTGACCTCAACAGGATAAAGAGAGTCCTAAGAATTAACCGAATTAATTCCTGCTTCGTTTGTGTCGTTGGGCCTGTTTACATGCATACAAAAATTGGAAAACTGGGAGTCAGCGGATGTGTGCAGATTGACTTTAGAAAATGTGAAAAATCTAATTTAGCTTGGAGAACCTACGCGTGGAAAGATTAGCTTCTTGTTTGAAAGTCCTTTAACTTTTAGAGGTCCTCCAGGTCTTTTTCTTGATAAATATCGCAGCACGTGGTCATTGAAGTGTATTTGCAGATGTAGAAACAAATTTCCAGTGTCTGCAGTCTCTCTTGAGGAGGAAATGCTGGTTGTCTTGAATATGCAACACTACCCTGTGTCCCACTTCTTAAAGGTTTTTCAGTTCTCTTGTTTTGTTTGCACATGTGCAGATGTTCAAGTACAAAATTTGTACAATATTTAATCTGATAACTCAAAAAGACAAAAACAAAGTTTTGGTGTGCAGGGATCTAAATAGACTCAATTATAAAACGCAGCCTTTGCTTTGTCCAAACAGTCTATAACCAGTCAACGAAGGAGAACACACTTTTAGATGTTAATTTTTTTTGAAAACATTTTTTGTAATGCACAAAAAGCAATTACAATATCCACTTAAAAGTTTAAAAAAACATGCTATGTTGGAATTTCTTTTCATTTCAATTATTTTAATGTTTATCTTCCAACAGCAGAGTCAGTATGTGTAACTTATTAGCAGATTATTCGATAAGATCATTTTAACATAAAAACCTGCGGTCTAATCTAATAAATTTGTAAAAAACAGACTTAAAAGTGAAACCTTTGACCTGTTATTATTTGCTTTAACATCTGTATACGGTATCAAACACTAGATCAAATTAGATACACAGTAGAAAACGTCGGCCTGAGGGGAATAGTTTCAACACAACTAGAAAATTTTAACAAAGACAACAAATAAAAGCCAAATAAATGTATCTGCAGATTTAAAAAAAAAAAACTTAATTATCACCATAATCATAAAAGGCATCGTTTAATAGTAAATAAGTAAAAAAAAATCATACTTTTTTTTTATTTTAGTGGTATACTTTAGTAGTATACCTTACTTTAGCTTTTAATACAGCATGGGAAAATGTGAAGCCAGTTTTTTGGTTTAGTTGCTTAATTTGCTCAAATCTGAGAACAAATAAAATCAAATAAAACAGCGAATATGCAAAAAAATAACCTCATTGTGTTTTGAACATTTCTGTTCATAAAAGGACATATCGAGTTAAGAAAAGAAATTACATTTAATCTGAAGAACAAAGTCTGTTAATGGATTTTTACATGTGAATTTTTTAAAATAAAAATTCTGCTTTTGATCAGCTGTCTTGTAGTGTCTTGCTGGAGATTATCTCCATTATTCAAATACGTTACGTAGCAAATGTCTCCCTAATCTCCTTTTCACTCGCTGTAAAATCTATACATCTCCAAACTGACTCCGTCTTTTAGCAGTAATGCTGAAAACTGTTTTGATATCCCTCCAGACTTACTCATTCAAAGCTGATAATTGTGCACAGGAGCAGCACACCGCAAGATCTAAAAGGTTTTATCTTGTGATGGATGAGCTCCATACTTTCCTCTACATGACTTTGTTGTTGGAGATATGAAAGAGTGAGTTCCGCTTTCTCTTGTCCTTGATCTCCATTGCATTGCAGATTGAGTCATCCCTTATGACATGAAGCAGACTGGGAAACGCGGGGACAAGACGACTGTGTCAATAATGAATGGATGTGCCTATTTAGTAAAAGAGTGATAAGATGCTTTGACCCCTCCCATCTGTCTTCTTTGCTTTTCCCATCTTCTTTTTTCCCGCAATTATGTCACATCAGATCAGATTCCTCAGAAATGAGCAAAGTCCAAAAGAGGGCTATGTCTAAAAGCAGTACTTATCATGTGGGCTCTTCATCTGCCAGTCCCACTCCAAACACCTTTTTGATCTTTTGTAAAATCGTTCCCAGTCTGCTTTTAATTACGATTATGCTGGTTTTTTGGGTCAAAATGTAAATAAAAACGTGAGCTGTTTTCTGACAGTTTCTGCAGAGAGAAATTCGCCTCTGAGATGTGGGTGTTGGCATGGACTGAACCTGCCTCCATTTCCCATCATCCCTGACAGCCCCTCATAGGCAGCAACCTAACATTACGGGTGCGACAAAAATGGCGAGGAATATTGGAGCCAACCAGCCGTACCCTTCAGAGCCAGATTCCAGCTCAGACGAGGAAAAGTAAGACGTACATGGAACTATATGTCTGCAAGTGGATGCATCAAAATGGAGCGGAGCAGGGAGCCTGTGACCTGCCAATTGTTGCTTGTACACAACTACTGCAGGCTTTTTTCAAACTGCTTTTTTGGTTTGCTCCTGATTCACAACAACTTGAACAAAAAATACTCAAAAGCCATTTCAATTTTGATTTTCTTTATATATGTCCACCATCATCACAAAAAGTCTACGAGAACCTGTTAAAAACTCAATTTCCGTTGTCTGGCAAACAGGAGACAACAGGGAAGGCAAAAAAAACCATATTCATCACGAGGAAATGTAACCATGGCACTTTTAAGAAGTCAGTATGATGAGCCTGAATGTTAGCATGCAACAGTTTCTGCTGCCGTTTATCCTTCTGGCTTTTCATAAAACAGCAGTGCGGTGAACGGGATGATGGAGCTGCAGTGAAGCCACCCATAAAAATGATCTGAGTGGAGAGGAGTTATGAGCCCTTGCACACAGCTGCAAGTGCATAATGTAGTAACAAGAATGCCTGGGAAAATGAAAAGAAGAACAGAGAATATTAGTAAAGCAAACGAGCTGACCTTCCACGCTTGGTAAAGCAATATCCAGCTGACAGAGGAAAGGGTAAATCCACGGCTTCGGTAATAACTAGGCAGCTTCTGCCTTGTGCTGTTTAGCTCCCATGCACAATCCCATTTATTGGAGCATCTATTATGGGACAGATTTGGCTGTATTTTAGTGCAGACTCCATGAAGCTGATGGCTCCCAGACACATTTTCAAAATAATGAAGGCGCACCCAAATGTCATTTTGTTCTGAACTTGTTTCCTTGGTTTCACATGGATGGTTAACATTCCTGATGTGCGCGCATTCTTTTCTTTTCTGATGATTGCATTATAATGCAAATAGGACAGATGGCTCAACTCCAGCGGTATCATTCTCCTGTTGTATAAAGGAGACAGCATTTTTCACATCCCTCTCGATCAATTTCCATCAGCTTCCTCAAACCCCACCTCTCTTGGAGACCCAATGAATACGGCAAATCAATATTCAATTGTAATTTGAGCAGCTAAGAAAATACATTAACCCTGTAGTTCAAAATGTAAGAGTCTGTATTTAATGCCTTGGATGAGCCTGTCAGATTGTAGAGAAATTTTGCTAATTTTGTATTCAGAGTTTACACGCATAAATAAGCTTGAACTGATTAGTTTTTTTTTTCCTCTGGTCCATAGCAGCTTAGGTCCAAGCCTCCCACCCAGACCAACATGGCTTATTTACAAGAATACATAATTAATTTCTTGTCAGAAATGGCAGCTGACTCATTTGACAAAGAGCCTCCCACTTGCATTTTTTTTGGGTGTAATTTTTTTTTCAGTCTTCATAAATCCCATCTCTGCTCAAAACCTGTTTTTTTTCCCCCTTTCCCCCCTCATGACCAAACTGCCATGTCAGACAGCTTTTTACAGTGTCCTGCTTGAAACCCAGCTGTTGACACCACTAACATGAAGAAAAAGTGAAGGCCTGCAGGTGTGTCCTGCAGTTCACATGTGGCTCGCACCTTAAGGGACTTCATGGGTCAAGAGACGTCCTTTAAAAGTGGCCACACAAACCACAAGGCGACTGCAGGACACACCTGCACTCCTTTAGGATGGGGCCGCTCCTCTCTAGAAACCTACGTGTTTTTTTGGCAGCCGTACAGGTAGACGTACCCCGTCTTTCTGTTTCAGTTTAGCTCCTATACCTAGAGAGGGTCTCCAACTGTAGAGGTTTGCAAAGACACACCATTTAGAAATAAACTTAGAAGAATGTCTGTGGATGTCAATGACCAAGTCAAATATGTTTTTATATTGCGTGCAGCCTTGCATTTTCTCAAAATTAAGCTCCACTTTTAAGCCAAACTCAATTAACCTAAAGCTCCAACTTTTCTAACATTCCTTAACACTGCTTTAAACTCTTCTCGTTCCTCCTTGATTTACTTCCAGTCTCTCCTGCATGACTTTAAAAGTAAAAAAGAAATCATGGTAGCATGATCTAAACTAAAGTCTGTTAAAAAATGTGTTATGTTTAGATGCAACAACAAGAAACTAAGTTGTTTTTCATCAGAATTGTTTTCTTTTTGTTTTCTTTTTTCACAGTTGTGGTTATTCTTGTGCCACACTTGTTAGAATTAGCACATTTATTTTTGAGCTATTGCTCAGAAGTTGTCTTTGCCTTAAACAATGAAAAGCTTTTCCTTAAAGTAAAAAAAAAAAAAAACTTGTTGAAAGTAACTCCAAAAAATATTGTCTGGAAACACTGTTTGGAATTAATATTTTTTTAGACATGCAGACATGTTCATAATAAAAGAAAATGTCATCAATATGCAAAACAACGATATTTTTCTCTATCATTTATGTGATGCATACGATTGTGTGTTGTTTTTATATTAAAAACAAAAACTAAAATGCAAACAAAAAAACTGGAGTTTTATGGTTTTTGGGAAAGTCTGGATCCTCTCTCATCTAAGGAATAAAAATGAATAACAGTTTGGATCTATAAACAAAACTCCTTTAGACAGAACTAATATCCTGTATTTGAGAGAATAACTTCTCCCAGAATGGATTTTTGTGTGACTTTCAAGACCTTTAAGAGCAACAAAAATCTTTATAATGCTCTGAAGGAACAACCACAAAAAAAAGCATGACCTCTCTGAATCTGAGCTGGCACCACACTAATAATAATTTGTCAGAAGGAGCATTTCCTGGAAATGCTCACTTGTGGCCAGAATGATGCTTTGATTTTAGTTTGTTGATGGTGTTTTTAAGCATAAAAAACAGCTTAATCCACTAAGTGTCCTGCAAAGAATTCAAGGTTTTCCCATCATGTATGCAATCTTTGAAATAATGTTTTTATTTTGCTGATAATGATGAGTTATTCACTTCAGTTTAGAGTTTCGTGCAGCACTTTTTTATATATCTGCAGTAACATACTGTGCTGAATATTAAATTGCATAAACACCTCTTCCTATAAAAAGTAGCTCACACACACACAAATGTGTCTCTGCTGTGTCTCTGTCCACATTTAATTAGAGGCTAATTAATTGTCATTACTGATTTATGGCTCTTAGCCCACGGTTTCACCATCCATTACATGTTCTTTCTCAACTGTCACTGGCTAAAGTTTTGACCGTTACCCAAGTCCAAATTAGATTTATCCAGCTTGTTGCTCATTAGCATTGAGGACGAGCGATGCTTGATTATTCGGAGGCATGACTTGCTTTGTATTCAGCTACAGAAAACCTTCAAAATAATGGTATGAAAGCTTTTTCAATTGCTGGTAATAATTGCTGTAAACTGTAGTGTTCATTCAATCAATGCAATCCAATATGCATAGTTTAGCTTTTCTTATCACATACATTTTTTTAAGTTATTGCTTTTATGTCCTATTATTTAAAAACATGGTCAAATATTAATTTCCAGCATAGTTTTGAAAATTCAAACTAAAGTAGTTTTTCCTTTTTAAATAAATGTTGAAGCTAAGTGATAATTAGTCAGACTTTTTAATAGCGCATGGCCTAAAGCAGTCACAGAACAAAAGTCTTTACAAGAGGACAGATTTCTACCATGCTTTTTTGAGTAAATAATGAGGGTTAATCTCAGATAAAACATAATCCTAAAATATTCCGTATTTCACTTAAAACGGTTCCAATGGAAATGTCGGCATCTAAAAGACAACAAATAAGCCTCTTCTTCGCCCCTCTGTCCTGAAAACACTTAAAATATGACTGATACAAATTGTTAAATAAGTGACACAAGACATACTGTCACTGCAAAAGTGTTCTGCTATGTTCAGACTGGGCATGGCATATGGACTGGACTGTCTGGACTCTTGCTATCCGATATGAGCACATCTATCTACAGTTGGAAGAGGCTTGGCGTGAAATCTCAAAGCAGTGCAAATCTGGTGAATCTTTTCCTTTCACAGCTCTATTCCAATATGTATATGAAAGACCGGATATCACCCACATAAAAGCAAATACTTTGCAGAACATTTGTCTCTTTACATACTGTGTTGTACCTCAGTCTGGCTTATAAAGAAGTAACTTAAAAGTCATATAAGACTCATCTAAAGCATTACAATTTTAAAACTGTAAAGAAAGGGATTACTTTTGAACAAAAGAATCTGTTGTTATGACAGTGTGTTCCTGTTTTGCCAAATTCTTCTCATGTAAAGAAGATCAAACTGGCTTTGTTAGTAGCTACCAAGTTCTTTTAATGGCATCTTTCCTTTAGTCGAGTTCTATGTCTTGTCTCTAGATCACGTTGTCCTTCATCAAGATGCTTAAGTCATTACTGTTTCCAATGGGTCCCTGATGTGTCTGTGTGAACGTTAGTGGATGAAAAAAAGCCTTCTTGAAAACACATTTTTGAGAGCTTCTGGAATGCGTGTATAAATGGATAAATGTTTTTGTACAAAAGACAACTTAGTCATCTACAAGACCAAAAGAAGCACTATACACATTGTGAGCACTTATCATTTACAGGAAGCAAGCCGTTATGACTTTTAGCCACCCAGAATGGCTTGTAATACACCAGCGGACAATTCCCTTACCATAATGCTCAAAATAGGTATTTCAGTTACCTGGTAGGTGTTCTAAATGAGATATTAAGCATGAAAATCGTCCTTGTGACAGATGGGAGACATCCTAAATGTTTCCCCATTGTAAAAGGAAAATACACATCTAGAGATTTAAAAGGTGAAGAGCTGAAGTTGGCTGTGTGTTTTTGTGCAATGATGTTGCAACATGCAAAGTTTTACTAACCAATCTCACTAAGGTACAGGCACAATGACAGATTTGAAATGCCCATTTTTTTTTATGTCTGTGTAGCAATGTCAAATTTGGCAAAAACACGTTTTTAATCGCAAAGAAACTGACTGAAAAGTGTTTTCTTAGATCAGAGGCAAAACTGCATTCACATGATGAATGTTCTCTCTCCCTTGAGTGTGAAAATGTCTCAAATTCAGCTTTGCTTCGTGCATTCAAAGTCAAAGTCACTTTGCTTCCCTTTGGGATAAATTTGGCTTCGACAAAGGTGGTCCTGCGCAACACCATAAATAAGAAAGTAACATAAAAACAGATCAGAGAACAACACAAAATACACAAACAAGAAATACTAATTCCTGTTTGTGCCATCCTGATGGGTGTGTGCAAACCCGAACGGGGCTTGTGTAGATAACCGGTTGGCTGAAAAAGTCTCTAAAAATGTGTGGACTGGTTTCAGCCACAGATCAGAAAGTATTACAAAACCTAACAGAGTTGTGACACAAGCTTTAAGTACAGGCAGCATATTAATCATGGAAGGTCAGTCAGTTTGCATAGGTGAATTCCTCCCCGGGTAAATCTATGAGACCAGGTGCTAGCAGCCTCCCTGGGACTCAGGCAGAAGCTCTTTATTGGAACTAATTATTCAACTTATAGGACAGTTCATTTGCATATATTACTGAACTTTATTTAGAACTTTATACTTTCAGAACTTTTCTGAATGTATTATGTTGCATATTTCACAAATTAAAGTAATGACATTCTGTAAAAATGAATTTTTAAGGAAGATAAATCCCTTTTTCTAGAAATAAGTAGATGTTTCTTATTGCTGCTGGTTTGGATTTGATCCTTTTGCTGCCTGTCTGAAGCATGACACTTCTGCATGTAGTTTTCCTACTTTATATGTCCGTCTACATTTAAGAGCTCCATATGGTCACATCTCATATTCAAATCCACAATTGTTTCAATTAAACTCGACAGAAGCTAGACACTCACTTCCATCTATTGTGTCACTACAGCTGTTAACCTACAAACATGCACCGGAGTTGTTATTCATAAACTGGTTTTCATCAACCTGCCAGATGACGCCTGATCACAGAAAATGCGTTGAATCTCAATATATAGTTGGAAGAGTTGGATTTGAAGGACAGTGCTTCTGATCTTAAAATAATTAAATGAATTACATGTTCAGAATCACAAATATGTGGTTACAGTCATTTGATGTTTGGAAAGAGGACACAGCATTCGAAAAATTGAATGAAAAGGCAGTTTTTTCACATCCGAACAGGAGCAGAAGGGTGAGATCAGTAAGGCACCGACTCTTTCACATTCAGATTTACAACTATATGAACCCACAATACCTACTGATTGTGTTTCATATCGGCATTCTTTCCATGCACATAGCAGGTACAATGAAATATGTATAGCGGCTCAGTATGATTCCCCCAAAACACTGAGGTGAATGCTACAGACAGACATAAAGGATTCACACACTTATCTCCTGCCTTACAAAAGTCTCTGTGACTAGTAGCCTTTAAAAACGTTTTGAACATTTTAAAGCTTAAAGTCCTTTGGCTCCAGTATTAGGCATCCATTATATATTACTTAACGTTTTGATTCCAAGTCCTATTTTGAGACAATTTGGAGCCGAGATATTGCATCCTCCATTTTTGCAATTAGTCTGAGCAAAACATAAAATAATTGATTCCTTTTTTTACTTCATTAACAACCATAGTAGAAAAAATGTCAGCTCATGAGCGCCCTCTATGTCGAGGAAGAGCTACTGCCTGCTTCAACTCATGTCGATTAAGTCAGATCCCAGCACTAAACAAATGATAGGCATACATGAAATTCATTATCTATTAAATGAAAAGTAATGGAAATATAAAATATTTTATTTAAGCATTACATTATTGGCATTTGCTGAGTAAGCTAAGGCTCCCCATTAAGACGGTTCGCATGGGATTGCATAATCTAATGCAAAGTAGAGCTCAGAGCTTCCTCACCTCCCTGCCTATGCTGTAATTGAACAGGAAATATGCAAAGATTTTTTTTTTTTTAATCATTTCATATTTTGAAATCATACACACATTGCATTTACTGTATGGCACTGATCAGTGGACAAAAGATCTGTACAATAAGTTAAAACATTATTAACATTGTAGTAACAACTTGTGCAGTATGCTTACTGTAAAAGATGGCGTAAAACCGCAATCAATGGTTACTTCAAATGTTTACGTACATGTATGAACAGAGAAACCGTTATGTTAAAAAAAAACTGTGTTCCTAATTCTTGCCCATATCAGTTTTGACCTGTACTACCAGAAAGGTAAATAATTGTTCTCTAGTTTCTGCAAATACAAATTCTTATCTGTCTCTTATAGAGGTAACTTGCATTGTAATTTATCTGGACTTTTGTTCAAATAAAACTGTTGCAGTACACTAGAAATGATGTAATATTTGGGTTTTTTTTTTGCTTTTGTAATTAGTTCATGCATAGCAGGTCGTATCGTCATCGCAATATTGATCACTAATATCACGCATTGCAAGTTTCAAATATGCAGAATTGTAAAGTACTTGAGTAAATGGACTTTGTTATTGTACTTCAGTTTGTTTTCTGGCCACTTTGTACTTGTACTGAGTATCAAAAATATAAGCAACTTTTACTCTCTCTCCTCGACTACATGTTTTGATTGAATATTTGTGCTGTTTACTCCATTACATTTGAATGGAGACTCACATTTACTCATGTACATGTAAATGTACATTTACTCGAGTAAATGTGAGTCTCCATTCAAATGTAGTGGAGTACAAATCTTCAATCAAAACATGCAGTCGAGGAGAGAGTAAAAGTATTTTTTTAATATATTTTTGATACCCAGTACAAGTTTAAAGTGGCCAGAAAACATACTGAAGTAAAGCAACAAAGTCAATTTACTCAAGTACTTCACAACTCTGAAATTATGTATTTTTTCTTTAGTATACGTCTCATGATGGCAATCGAGGCGCTGCTCTTCTCCCTCCTCTAACCGCATACTCTCATTCTGCAGGTATGAACCAGGGCAGAAAATATTCAATGTGTGTTCAATGATGTGTAAGGACATTTGCTCAAAATGTTGTAACTAGTTGTATGGAATATGTCAATGAAGACTCATTTACTCAGGTAACACTGTCTTGAAATTGAGGCTTCTGGAGCTCAAGTCATCTTTCTCTGAAACATCAGAATAATGAAGCCACTTGGATGAGTGGAGAAATTACAAAAAAAAGAAGACTTGAAGTCCAGGTGCCATTACTCAACCTTTCATGCCATGTTTAAGCAATAAAAGAGGAAAACAAAAATTGACTCAGTGCTGTCAATCAATTAAAAAAATATCAGATTAATCCCACTTGAGTTGTGATTTATCGTGATTAATCACAATGTCTTACGAGTTAAATTTTATATGATGATATGCAGCTTTAGAACAAAAAAAGGCCAGAGAGAAAATGTTTCCCTTGATTTTTACTGTCTGAAGAGTTTATATTTTTATAAAGTGTTGACTCAGAAGTTGTGTGTACAAAACACATCAACAGTAAGATAAGCAGAACTGTGAAGTATTTTATGTCTGTAGTATTACTCCAAGAAAACAAATATAATGATATACAGCCATAAGGAAAAAACATTGTTTCTGCACTTTAAATGGTCCGGGTGAATACTCTATTCTGATTGGCTGCTGGGTGTGAATGCACGCCTAAAAAAGATGTTCTGGTAATTATGTTCTACATGTGCAGGTTTCTTCAAAACAAACTTTAACATTAACTGTATACGAGAACTGGGCCGAGTGATTGTGTTTGCTTCTGGTTTCAATAAAATGAAGTCAGTTAAGTCGCCATTTTTTAGCAATATGGATGTCGCTATGTTGGAACCAGAAGTCGTCAGGAAACAGTTTGGACCTACTAGGTCTGGGTCAACATTTCTATAGCAACCCCTTTTGCCAATCAGGAGAGAGATTGTTGGAAGGTCAGTCAACTACCACTTGAAAATGGGCTCGAGAGAACCTGTCAATCAAATTTTAAACATTTCAAAGTCAGCCCACATACTTTTATTGAGATGTATGAATGGACAACTTGTAACCTGAATAACTTAAACCACAGAAAAAATGTAATGAAGAAAATTTAAGATTAGCAAGAACAAGTAAGAGGTGATAGCAGAGCAAAAATGTTTATTCTGACAAATAGAATGACTGAGTAAAAGCTGTTTGTTTCGCAAAAGAAATCAGTGAGATTTTGGCTTCTTGAAACCAGCAGGCACTTCCTATTTGGAACACAAGAAGGGAGGGGTCACTCAGTCCACCAACAGTCTCGACGGTCTGTCTAAAGTTCCTTTACTGAAACCGTCACTCATTTGGTCACAATGTCGGGGTTGTTTAGATTTGAATATTATAAATGAATCCTGTTCCATGAGTCTCTGCTGTTATACAGCAGAGACTACAGCAGAGTCACTTGACTCTTTTTTTCTTGACTGAAAAAACGTTGTGTTCAGTGGTTGTTGCTGGCACCAACCGCATTTTTTAAAAATATAGTTCAGAAAAGTAGTTGCATACAACTAAACATGGCTGATTTTGGTCAATCAGCATGAATCACAAATCCCAGATCTCCAAGCTCCAAAGCAGCACTGAGCACCATCAGGGCTGTCCAACCCTGAAGCTCAAGATCTACTGCCTTGCTTGTTCTCCATCTATTTCTGCCTGGTCTATTGCTGATTACCAAGATCAAGTGACTGCAGGTTCTGATTGACTGAACACACTTGATCCAGGTAATCAGCAGTAAAAGCAGAGCCGGAAAACTAGGAGGGCGGTAGATCTTGAGCACCAGTGATGGGTCTGGGAAAAAAAACCTTGATGGAACCAAGGCTTTACCATGCATTTTTCTGAAGTTCTTGTTTGCAGGGACTATTTTAGAGGTTAGCAACTGTGTCATAAATTGCACGAGCTGAAAGTGAGTTTGGGTTACATTATAAAATGTTGTGGAATATGTAAATCAGTAGTTGATTCAAGTATCACTTAAGCAATTATCAAAGTTGTTTCAAAAAATTTCAGAACAAATGAATCTATGGGACACACAATCCTAACAAGGCATTTGAGAGCACATTTCTACAGACGCACTCAATAATGTGGCATTCTGACAAACAGCCTGCCAGAACAGCTCGTCCACTGAGGAGGGACACGAGCCAGCAGAAAGTGCTCAGGGGCAGTGGCCTCCTCTGGGGATGAAATCTACTCAACGTCCTGGAAAGCTGCGCTGCTTCAAGGACGAACGGCCGGCTCAGAACAATGCGTGCTCTGCCTGCTCCTGTTCAGACAAACTTTCAGCACTGTTGTGGAAAAATCCATCACCCAAAATTAGAGCGTCTGTCAGGCAGAGGCCACGATAAGCTGATGAGGCAGTTATCAGAAAATAGCCTTGAATTAGGACTTTTCACTGGAGTTGTGATTTTTCATTAACTGCTAATCATGGATGAGAGCAAACTGCTCTGTTTTTCAGCTGTCCAATTCAGATGAAGCAAATGTGTTTTGTTCAAACCTCAGCTGCATCATCAACATTTTTTTAATCAAACAACAAAAGCTTACATTTCAAATCTTCACTCTAGTGACTTGGTATCTTTGCCTATAAAAATGTTCATATTTTCCGCAGTAAAAGGCCCACTTAAAAGGCTATTTTTTGTTTTCAAAAACAACTGTGCACCTTATAATCTGGAGGACCTTATATATGGAATAATTCTGGTTGTGTTTACTGACGTTAAAGCAATTTTGAGAGGTACACGGCCCTCTGTCAAAATGTCAGTCTGTTTTTTTACGTTACAAGCAAGGTCGGGTGTCATTGTGAATATGCCAATGTGGCTAACACTCAGTGGTGTTAAACAGCTTTTTTTCTAACGTGTTGCAAACAAGGTTGGGAGTTACATGTATCATGAATACGCTAACGTCTAATGTGTTACAAACAAGTTACTGCGAACGCAGTTTATAAAGTCTGACTGACTGACAGACTTTTCTCTGACTTTATTGTCGCTTCATGCATGTGCCTTATAGTTTGGTGCGCATTATATATACTCACTGACCATTCTATGAGGCACACCTGTCCTACAGTTAACACAAATTTCTAATCGGCCAATCACATGGTAGCAACTAAGTGCATTTCAGCATGTAGACACGGTCCAGAGGAGGTCAAACTGAGCATCAGAACAGGGAAGAAAATCGATTTAAGTGACTTTGAATCTGGCATGGCTGTTTGTACCAGATGGGCTGGTCTGAGGATGTCAGAAACTGTTGATCTACTGGGATTTTCACCCACAACCATCTCTAGATTTACAGAGAATGGACACAAAAAGAGGAAAATATCCAGTGAACAGCAGTTCTGTGGGCAGAAAATCCTTGTTGAAGTCAGAGGTCAGAGAACGATTAGACTAGTTCCAGCTGATAGAAAGACAACAGTATCTCAAATAACCACTGGTTACAACTGAGGTCTGCAGAAGAGCATCTGTGAAGACACAACACATCCAACCTTATGACAGATGGACTACAGCAGCAGAAGATTACCACTCATGTCAGCTAAGAACAGGAAACTGAGGCTACAATTCACACAGGACCATCAAAACTGGATTAATAGAAGATTGGAAAAAACAATGTGTGGTCTGATAAGTTCTGCTGCGACATTTGGATGGTAGGGTGAGAATTTGGCATCAACAACCTGCCTTGTATTAACAGTTCAAGCTGGTGTAATGGTGTGGGGCATAGTTTCTTGGCCCATTTTGGACCCCTTAGTACCAATTGATCACGGTTACACCTCAGTCTACCAGAGTATTGTTGCTGACCATGTCCATCCCTTTATGACCACAGTGTACCATCTTCTGATGCTACTTTCACAAAGATAAGGCAGCATGTCATAAAGCTGGAATCATCTCAGACTGGTTTCTAGAACATAATGAGTTCACTGGACTGAAATGTTCTCCTCAGTCACCAGATCTCAACCCAAGAGAGAACCTTGGAGATGTGGTGGAACGGGAGGTTATCATCATGGATGTGCAGCAGATGAATTTGCACTAACTGTGTGATGCTGTCATGTCAATATGGGACAAAATCAGAGAAATGTTTCCTTTAGTTCAGTATGTATGACTTCATATTTTTTAGATCTATAATTCTGTTTTATTGTTTTATATTTTTAATAGTTGATTAATGATATTTTATGATTTCAGATGAAATCCTGAAATAAGGCTATTATTATTATATAAATAACAATAAATACTACTTGCTTCAATAATCTGTGTTTTTTGAAAAAAAAAAAAAAAGTTAATTTTAGCTTACAATCATACTTTAGCAGAAAAAAGTTTCAGTGTTTTTATCCTAAAAATACTGTATCCTAAAAGAAAAACTCTCCTTTCACCTCCAAAAGATCAAAGATCCATTTAGGCTTCCATCACTGACTTTCAAAATTTGGCATTCGACTCTGAAAAACAATTTAATACAATAAATAATTCCACTCACGAAACTGCAGATTACTCTTAAAGCTGAAATAAGTTGTGATTAAACAGCAAGAAGTTGATTTTTGACTGCCAAAAGAAAAAAACCAACCGTAAATCATTTTTTTTTGTCAGCCCACACTCTCTGCTCTCAGTCCTTGTTCATGCAGATCATTCCTGCTGAGTGCAGATATATGGGCTTGTTTGTTATGGTTGAAGTGTATCACTCAGGCTCTGCATCGCATGAATTAATGATGAATGGAAGAAGGGAAAGATGGAGGGAACAGGAGCAGAGAGCTGCAGTGGCACGAATGATAGAAGGACAGGAAAGCGAAGCGGCAATCACAGATTAGTGAGAGACATTAGGGGAGGCTCATTTTGAGAGGCAAAATGAGAAAAAGGATTGGAAAGAGAATGAGGCGGACTGAGCCGGGAAATAAGAATGGTGGGGAACGGGAGATTGAGAAGAGAATAGAGGAAGAGGTCCCTCTGCAGATTATGCACATGATCTTATCTGCCCTTGTTGATTTGTGGCAGAATAATCATGGAACACATTTGATTACAAGAGACTCATTGAAAAACATGGGTTTTTGTATGAGTGCAGCAAATGCATGAGCTGGAAGTTGTGTTTTTAGACTGACATGTCTAATGAACCTCATGTCTGGATGGAGTTGACAAGATCTCAGAATGCAAACCATGGAGACTATGCCGGATGCTGGGATACCCCATCTGTTAAGGTGGACCCGGCTGGGCTTGGTTCCTCAAAATATGCAAGAGCACAACACTCTGCCCGCCTCCACAATCACAGCATAGCAGGCAGCAGTGCGTAGTGTGTTGTTCAAAAAAGAGAGGAGATTGTGAGAGCTTACACGACCACAGTGAAACCTTTGATTTAAATAAAGCAAACTTCCGGAAGTTTTACCCATTTGGTCTGTTTCCAAAATCGTAGTGGTTTCTAGCAAGCAGGCTTTCAAGAAGAGATACATCTTATTCAGTTCAACTCAGTTCAACATCAAGAAGGAGGTTTTTTGACGGTGGTAAGCAGTCAATCAGGATGCAGCCTTGACGTTTATTCAGCAACCTTAAGGAATGTTGTGAAAATAAAACATACCATTACTGTGTGGGTGGTAATTGTATTGCGAAGTATTTGTAAGCATGATGCAAGTTAAAAGCACTTATAACGTATGGATGATGCTGTGGTACAGTGTCCTTTGTGCCACGAAGTTTGAGTACTGGCTCCTTGCTGACACAAATGCTGCACACACAGGGCAATTCATTTAGGACCCCCACACAAACTACACTTTGATTTGAATTTCCTCATTTCTTACAGTCAGACTGCATGAAAGGTTCAAACACTAATTCACTTAAACAGCACAAACTGGCTCCTCTGGGAGGTTTTAGTGGGGTGAAAAAAATGAAAAAATCTATACGACGTGCCTGCGTCCAACCTAAAAAGTTGGATGTGTTTGATGTTAGTCACATGACCTAATATCTAACTTTTAACGGCATCTTTGCATCGTCCACCTACTATACCATACTGGGGAACTTCATTTTATTTGGAAGTTTAATCTTTTCATTCAGTTACGATTAGGAATAAAGCAGCCCGTTTGTATTCAAAGCAGGAGTCCTGATTTCCCAATAAAGTCGTGGTTGTTGTATCACAGACATTTTAAACCCTTTTAAACCACTTGTACAAGTTAAAACACTTTTAGTTAAATGAGCTAGAGGAAAGAGGGAATGATGGGGATTCAATAGTGCACCAAATGAGATTTATTAACCAGTTAAATGTCTTTTAAAAAAGTTTTATTGATGTGATTTACTTTAACGCTATTTGTTTTATTTAGATATCACTTTCTGTTATTTTTTCAGCTCATTTATTTATACAGTGTAAACGGTTAGGCAATCAAGTATTTGAACACCCTATGATTTTACAAGTTCTTCCACTTAAAAATCATGAAGAGGTCTGAAATTTCCATCTTAGGTGCATGTTCACTGCGAGAAATATTCTAAAAAATCTGGAAGTCACATTGTAGGATTTTTAAAACAATCCATTTGTCTGTTGCTGCTGCAAATACGTGTTTGAACACCTGTCTATCAGCTCCAATTCTGACCCTCAAAGACCTGTTAGTCCACCTTTAAGCAGTCCACCTCCACTTATGATCCTAAATTAGAAGCATCTGTTTGAGGTGGTTAGCTGCATAGACACCTGTCCACCCCACACAATCAGTAAGACTCCCACTACTAACATGGCCAAGACCAAAGAGCTGTCCAAAGACACCAGAGATAAAATTGTAGACCTCCACAAGACTGGAAAGGCTACGGAGAAATTCCAAAGCAGCTTGGTGAGGAAAAAATCCACGGTTGGAACATTTAGTAGAAAACAGAAGAAGCTGAACATGACTGTCAATCTCCCTCAGACTGGGATTCCATGTAAGGTCTCACCTTGTGGGGTCTCAGTAATCCAAAGAAAGGCGAGGACTCAGCCCAGAACTACACACATCTCAAAATGATAAAAAAAAAAAAAAGATAAAAAAAAAAAACTAACAGGAAAATGTTTTAGACCATCTCTATTACAATCATTGACAGTATTTTTTCTCATTGCATTTGAAGAAGTCTTTAAGGAAAGTTTCAAGGCCACTACCAAGTAAAATCAAAGTCTTATGCAGGCATAAGATCCGTGTTTGTGAACTTGTGAAATGCCATGACTTTCTACTACAGTGCCGCAGTAGAAATCGCAGTCAATACTTTTCTAACAGTGAACTTTATTCCAGTGACCCTGCCTTGTGAATCCTTAACAATTTGGTTGTCTTGTATCTGGATGTCTGGTGTTTACAGAAGCAATCTTTTTAAAAGCATCCACCAGAACTATACAGAGCAGCGCTGCGGCCATGATTAAACGCTGCCTGTCTGCTTTTGTGCGATAATGTGTCTGCATCCCCTCTTGCTTCTCTCATCTTTAACCTCCTTCAGTTTCTCCACCATTTCCTTCCATCCGCTGCCTTTCGTGCCTTCTCCAGTGGGAAGGACCAACATAATATAACCAGCATTAGATCAGCTGAGCAATTCCTGCCATTTTTAAAGTAATGAAGAGAAGGACAATAAGAATCCGCCAATACAAGATCAGGAGCAGCAGTGAAAACATAGCCAGCCTCAGGCGGCGTTAAGGAACTCTCAGTGGAATCAAAGGTGACTTCCATTATGGATGTTTGACCATGGAAAGACATTTTGTTTCCAAGCACATTAACTCACTATTGCAGACTTTTCTGCAAAACACTTTTAAGTGTCAAAAGTTTGGCTTAACTTTAAACAATATTCCATCTTTCTCTCAACACGATGCGTTGAGCCAAACTTTTGTTAAAAAGCCGCAGGAGTCTGGATTTTTACACCTACAGGACATCAAGCCTCACGCACCAAAGAATAACACCTGAGAAAAGTAATCGGCACATTTTCTCCACCAGGAAAAAAAAAAAAACAAACTGAAAACCAAATTCAATACGGCTGCTGGTGCCATTGTCAAGTCAGAGCCGGAAAGTAATGTGGCAATACATCATCATTACACAATCCCTGGAAAGAGGGAAAAAAAAGTTCAAATAATGAAACTTCGTTTTTGCACTTTGCGATGGAACACCTTATTATAAATCACGCCCAACTGATCATAAGATCACTCATTCTCTCCCTGAAATTCTCTGCATCTCTCCGGAGAGCAAAGAGCCTCATAAACATGAGATCCAGCAGATGCCAAAGGTGTTGTTTTGACAGTGTGAGGAAACAGCAGAGAAGAGGGGCGGGGGCCTCTGACATGGGATGATAAATGAGTGGCAGAGGTGTAAATGACTTCCACCTGATTTGATATGGAACACTGTCTGTCCCTCTTAATCTCACAGACCTGGTAACATTTTCATTGGAACTGTCAGGTTGTGTGTTGCAGGGACATGTTGCTTTATGCGCTCATCTGTATGTGCAATTTTTTTTTACTATTTCCAGTAAGCACACACGCAAAGCTCCACATGTGCAGTCAAAGCAAGGAATCCGTTACAGAGGACATGATGGATAATCTTCATCTTAAAATTGTCGTGCTTTACACTGTGAAAATATTTGATTGGTTTGAAGTTAAAACTGCAAATAACTTGTATCCTTTCATTGGGGCGCGGACTCGACATAAAATGTGCAGAGAGGGAATCTACAGTGACCTTTTGGAACATTCCTGAGTAATTCATCAAAGTTCTGCACTGAAATTTGGGTCAAAACCAAAACTTTCTGACACCTTGACCATATTCTATTAATTCTCACGCAAAGCTACAAATGCACCACAAAGCCTCTGCGGAGTGCAAGGCCTCACAGATGCTCTGAAAACGTTTTGAAGAGCGCTGCAGATGATTTACATATCAGTGCACAGACAATGAGTGTTCAGAGTCGTTGTGAAGGTTTGAGAAGAAGAATGTTAGGCCGTCTGGGCATCTCTCAGCTTGAATTTGAAGCACTACGGCAGGATACTCCTCTCAGAATAATGCTGGACAGCAGGTCTTCAAGCATGGTCATGGAGACAAGGAAGTGGCGGCGGAAAGCAGCCGTCATTCTGATCTCATGAACCCGGACATGGAATTGTGTTTGCCGCTGCTTATGTAGAGCTTTTTTAAAACAAACAAACCTACTCATCATCCATCTCTTCCATGCATTGTACACACATGGACAAAATTGTTGGTACCCCTCAGTTAAAGAAGGAAACCCTACAATTCTCACTGAAATCACTTGAAACTTACAAAAGTAACAATAAATAAAAATTTATTGAAAATTAAATAATCAAAATCAGCCATCACTTTTGAATTGATGATTAATATAATTATTTAAAAAAAAAAAACTAATGAAACAGGCCTGGACAAAAATGATGGTACCCATAACTTAATATTTTGTTGCACAACCTTTTGAGGCAATCACTGCAATGAAGCGATTTCTGTATTTGTCAATGAGCGTTCTGCAGCTGTCAACAGGTATTTTGGCCCACTCCTCATGAGCAAACTGCTCCAGTTGTCTCAGGTTTGATGGGTGTCTTCTCCAAATGGCATGTTTCAGCTCCTTCCACAGATGTTCAATGGGATTCAGATCTGGGCTCATGGAAGGCCACTTTAGAATAGTCCAACGCTTTTCTCTCAGCCATTCTTGGGTGTTTCTGGCTGTGTGTTTTGGATCGTTGTCCTGTTGGAAGACCCATGACCTGCGACTGAGACCAAGCTTTCTGACACAAGGCAGCACATTTCTCTCCAGAATGCCTTGATAGTCTACAGATTTCATTGTACCTTGCACACATTCAAGACACCCTGTGCCAGATGCAGCAAAGCAGCCCCAAAACATTACTGAGCCTCCTCCATGTTTCATCGTAGGGACAGTGTTCTTTTCTTCGTATGCTTGGTTTTTGAGTCTATGAACATAGAGTTGATGTGCTTTACCAAAAAGCTCCAGTTTGGTCTCATCTGTCCAAAGGACATTCTCCCAGAAGCTTTGGGGCTTGTCAACATGCATTTTTGCTAATTCCAGTCTGGCTTTTTTAGGATTGTTTTTCAGCAGTGGTGTCCTCCTTGGTCGTCTCCCATGAAGTCCACTTTGGCTCAAACAATGACGAATGGTGCGATCTGACACTGATGTGCCTTGGCCTTGGAGTTCAACTTTAATTTCTTTGGAGGTTTTTGTCCAGGCCTGTTTCATTAGTTTTTTTTTTTTAATAATTATGTTAATCAGCAATTCAAAAGTGATGGCTGATTTTGATTATTTAATTTTCAATAATTTTTTATTTATTGATACTTTTGTAAGTTTCAAGTGATTTCAGTGAGCATTGTGGGGTTTTCCTTCTTTAACTGAGGGGTACCAACAATTTTGTCCACGTGTGTAAATGAGACATACCCAGACACACCTCCATGTAGTCATCAGGCTAAAAACATTTGGCAGTAACTCCTCCAAAACACATCTGGGCCATCAAGCTCATAAGCACCTTTTTGGACAGGAGTCGAACAGAAAATTTGACCCTTGTCAAAAGAGAGGTGTTTCTACACATATTTGATGTGCAAATCGTGTTTGGTTTGGACGCAGCTTTACAGTCACAGTCCATTCATCCATGCACACACACATTCATACACTGATGGCAGTTCTGCTGCCTTACATAGTTCCAACCTTTATCCATCAGGAGCAATGTGGAGAGGTGGGAACCAAACCTGCAATCTTCCAATTGGAGGTCGCTGTTCTACTGCTGCACTACAGCCACCAATACATTCCTAATCGGCACCAAATTTATGATGCAATATTTCCTCATACTGCCCATATATCTAAATGATTGTTGGAAAGTCATTCTGGTTGTCCTCGTCAATTACTTTAACTCACCTGGCGTGACCCTAAACGTATGCTGTCCTGCAATAATCAGCATTTTCTGCAACATTTTCGATTGACTTGTCAGACCATAAGTTAAACTGGATTATAAAACATAAATGTGATTGAACAGAGAATGAAAGCCCTATTTTCACACATTACAGAGTGCATTAAGCCAAACACCAATAAGGTAATGTAAACAACTACACTACCCAGAATGCCTAGAAAGGCAAAGAGGATGTAGGGGGTCTGTCAGAGGTGTTGATTGAAAGTTTGGTGAGACACTGTCACCTGTCATCATCTCCTAACCACACGTTCCTGGAGAAGATCAGCTTCATGTTGCAGTGAGAAATGTTCTACTCAAAGCAGAACCAAATGATGGAAGACTAACAAAATATTTCCTCCTGAGGAGTCCATGTTCTTCTGACAAACCTCATAGATGTCAGGGAGCAGCCAATAAGATCACTCCTTTCTGTGTTTCCAGGGTAAAAGAATGTTCCCAGAAGGAAGAGGACTACTTCAGAAGAAGATTAAAAAATGAAGATCTGTTGAGCAGAGTCCTCCAATATATCAAGGCCTCCAAGAGCTTATTTGATTGTCTTCTGTGTACTCAGGACTTTGTACTGCTCTTGAGAAGAAAATGAACTCCATATCTTCCAAAAAACAATCTACAGATTCATCCATGTGAATGTTCAGAAGTTTCTGTCCACATGTGGACAAAATCCGATTTTTTTTGTACAATGTTTACAAGACAGATATTGAAGTTCTCCAAAAGAAACCAACTTGTTGTATCTCCTAATGTGTTTCAAAACAAAGCCATAGTGTGATGAAGACGTGGAGACGTGGATCCAGTCGCAGGCAGGTGGATTTATTTAAGAGCAAAACAGGCAAGGGGATAAACGGGACGAAGTTCAAAACCAGGAAAGAGTCAAAAACCAGGAGCGAAGCAGGGCAACAGGCAAAGGTTAATACATGAGTAGAAAAAGCAAGGAAGAATACTCGGAATTGCTTGAAGGCCGAAAACAATACTTCACAAGGAACAAAGTCCAGACGGGGCATATATATGCTAAGATTGATGAGGATGATGAGAATCAGCTGGTGAAGACGTGGTGGAGAGAGCAAGGGAACGAATGGGAACAAACCCAAAGAAGAGAGAAGAAATTATGAAAAAAAACCTTTAATTCTGAAATGTCATGGCCAGAGATTTACAAACATAACCATAATTACTATTATACGAACCTCAAAACCTACAATGAACTCATACTGCAAGTATTGACTGTCGCTTTTTCTGGATGGACAATAAATATACTGTTTTTTTATTTTCTTTACTAAAGATTCTGTTTCACTTCCTCCTGTGTTTGGACCATTTTGGTTTGTCTTCACTAATACCTTACAACTATCGTCTTTAATATTTGCAAAATGTTTTGTTTTTTGGATTGTTTTCTTATATTACAGCTAATATTTTTCAATATGCATAATCATGATTGTTATTACTTATGATATGCGTAATATAACTGTTATATTTGTGATGGTAAATCTTACTCAGATCAATAGAAACAACCTTGTATGAAATAATATGCCCCGGGTAGCGCATCTGGTGTTGGAAGAATTCACACTAATTCAGTTTTACCTTCAGCCCATCCAGCATCAGCCGCTCAAGCACCACCTCAAGTCTCTCCAAATGCCGGTCCACTGTGGATGAAAAGTTAACAATGTCATCCAAATATATATCAAAAATGACTGGTTCCGTTGCTCACTAAACATTTCTTGGGAGGTGCTAGGAGCGTTGCAGAGGTCAAACACATGCAGTTCTATTTCAAGTATCCCAAACGGAGCACAAAAAGCGTTCTTATGCCTATCTGCCCCTGCTGGAACCTGATTGTACACACTGGCTAAATCCAAAGCCGTCCTTGAGACCAGCCTTGTCCAGGCTCTGCTGTGGTTGCTGTGTTTTGTGTTGTTTCATTTTAGATTTGTTTAAAAGGAAAAGTTTTTGTACATGTAAGGTTGTAAGTTTAATTGTAGTTTTTTTTTTTTTTTTGCATTGTATAATGTATTTTTTACATTTTATTTGCAGTAAATATAACTGAATAAGCATATTCATATACATATTCCAATTCATATGGTCCATAGGGTGAGCAAAAAAAACATGTTCATAGTTTTATATTCTCCCAGGTGATGAGAGGACAGACTGCAGCTGCACAGA
Source organism: Oryzias celebensis (assembly GCA_014656515.1). NCBI lineage: Eukaryota > Metazoa > Chordata > Actinopteri > Beloniformes > Adrianichthyidae > Oryzias > Oryzias celebensis. Next base: position 16,453,208 of record BNCR01000011.1, on the reverse strand, counting down.
CTGCTGCTACATAAAGCACACAGGGACATAAAGGTTCTACAGGGCGCAGTGGTTTACCTGTGCGAACATCCAGGTGTTTCCAAGAGTCTGAGCTTCCTACCGACCTGTTTTGGACCGACGCCTCTCGTTGTGCGCTCCTCCCGAGTGCGCATGTCAGCAAAGTCCAGCTGAGCTCTCTGTTGTTGGAGGGAGACTCGATCATGTTCACGTTCACGTGACGATCACACGTGCGAACCGCGCTGCGCCGTTTCATTTAACACCCCCACCACCACCACCACCACGCTGGAATGATTGACAGCAGGCAAGTGGGTTGTGCGCATGCGAACTTTCCCCTGGCTGCGGTCCATGTGAATGACGTAACTGCACATCACCCGGTAATGATGAAAAGCATCAGGCTTTTCGACGTCCGGGTGAACTAATATAACGTCATGCTCTGCGTCATGCTCTGCGTTAGCTCATGACGTCATTACGCGCAAACAGACCTCACATGAGATCATTTTACATAACTGTTAAAATTATTAAATACATGTTGATTTCCCATGAGAGACATATCCAAGATTTTGAAGAAAAAATAATTTGCAAAGACCTTTTGAGAAACTGTTCGCCGAGAAAAAAACTTCAAAACTGCCAGACAATCTAAAGAGCAAGAAACCAAAAGAAAAAATGCCAAGAAAAGGAAATAAAAGCACTGACTCCTTTGTTTTGATCGAAGGACATTATTTGGTGGGAAATGAGGGAATTTATAAAGTTTGTGAATTCATCGGGGAGGGGAGCTTTGGAAAAGTGGCCAAATGTTCGAAATTGGGAAGTCAGCAATTTTATGCTATCAAAACTGTGAAAAGTCATCAAGCAGGCCAGAGAGAGTTGGAAACTCTGGAACGGATCAAAGCCCTGGATCCCGAAGAGGACCACGTGATTAAGATGCACGAATGCTTTTCATTTCAAAAAATGACTTGCATGGTGTTCGAGATCTTGGAAGAAAGCTTGCACAAAACTTGCAAGAAAATTTTGCATCCGTGTTTTATCAGACCTTTGGCTCAGCATTTGCTTAAGGCTCTCAAAGCACTCAAAAGTGTCGGAATGACACACTGCGACATAAAACCGAACAACATTATGTTTACTGATCCAAATTCTATGAATGTAAAACTCATAGACTTTGGTTTGGCCATGGAGACAAAAAACCTTTCAGTCGGAACCGATATCCAGATAACCCCATACAAAGCACCTGAAGTAATCCTGGGTCTCCCCCTGGATGAAGGCGTTGACATGTGGGCAGTTGGGATCGTGTTGGCCTGTGCATACTTTGGAAATCATCCTTTTCCTCGTAGCACCGAATACGACACCATCAGAGCTCTGGTTCAGATTTTTGGTTTACCGGACGCTGAAGTTCTCTCTAATGCAAAGTACAAAAAAGGCTTTTTCATTTTGGACGATAAATTTGATGACTCCATTTGGAGGCTGCAGACACCAGAAGAACATGAAAAAATAACAGGGAGCCAAGTGACAAGTGGGAATCATGTGACAGATCTTTATTCAATGATTGAGGTTCATCAGAAAGAGACTGGGATGATGCACGATGAAGACGACCACAGAGTTTTCATTGACCTCCTCAAGCACATGCTGGAGGTCAATCCTAAAAAGAGAATCACGCCGAGTCAAGCCCTCACACATGACTTCATCACCAGGAAGCACCTTTCAGGAGAAAGTAAAGCCACATATGCTGCTGCAGCTGAACTCGCCATGTCTGAAAGAAAGAATCCTTTTCCATTTGTCAGTTCATGCGTGAGTAAAAACTGCAATGGAAGCCTGAAAACACCAGTGTCAGACGGTCCAGTGGCAAACAACACAGACATGAATGAAGCCTGTTCTGCTGGAAGTGAGGACAAACAATCAACTCATCCTAGCCTTAACAGCTCGCCTTGTGACCACTGTGAGGAACCCGTGTCCAAGGAAAATTTGGAAAAGGTTGAAGATCTGGAGACAGACATGAACAAGACGAAAAGATCAAGTGAAATTAAAACAAAGGAAAAATCCTTTGAAGTAAAGAAAGGCCAATTACTGGAGGGAAATTTGGGATCTTATAAAGTTGGTGATCTCCTGGGAGCAGGGACTTTTGGAAAAGTCTTTGAATGTTGTAAAGTGGGGAGTGAGGAAACATTTGCCATAAAAATCATACAAGATGTCCACGAAGGCAAAGAAGAAATAAAAGCCATGGAATTAATCAAGGATCTGGACCCTGATAAAAACAACTTACTGAAGTTTTTCGAGTCCTTCATGTATAACAATCTGACTTGCCTGGTGTATGAGACGTTGAACCACAGTTTACAGCTCTGCATGGAGAACAGCAAACCCTCATTTCTATGTAACATCAGAGTGATTGCTCAGCAGATGTTTCAGGCTCTCGATGCACTCAAAAGCATCGGTGTGCTTCACGGGGATTTAAAACTGGACAATATTCTGTTTGCTGGAGGAAAACCTTTGCGAATAAAGTTAATAGATTTTGGTTGGGCAAAAAAAGCAGAGGATTTGTCACAAGGAACCGACATCCAAGTGACACCATTCAAAGCACCTGAAGTTCTCCTGGGTCTCCCCTTGGATGAAAGTATTGACATGTGGGCACTTGGAGTTGTACTTGCCTGTCTGTACTGTGGAGATTATCCCTTTCCATATGAAACTGAATACGAAACCATGAGAGCTATGGTGCAGCTTTTTGGATTACCAGAAGAAGAACTTCTCAATGCAGGATACCTCTCACAAGACTTTTTCACCAGGGATGGTGATGGTAGTGAGCAACGCTGGAGGCTGGTGACAGCAGAGGAATTCACCCAAGGCACAGGGCAACAGCTGCAAGATGAGGATCATGTTTTGGATCTTGATGCAATGATTGACATTCATAAAGACCTATTTGATCACCATGACAAGGACGACCACAGAGTTTTCATTGACCTTCTCAAGCGGATGCTAGAGGTCAATCCTGAGAACAGAATAACGCCGAGTGAAGCCCTCGCACATGACTTCATCACGATGAAGCACCTGGCAGGAAAAAAGAAGGCTAAGTATGCTGCTAAAGCTAAAGACACCATGGAAAAGAATCAGTTCGAGAAAAAGATAACAAAGAAAAAAAAAAAAAAACTTAAGTGAGGAACAAGGTTCTTTAAAAGTCAACAACTAGCTACAAAGAAAGAAGTGTTTTAGGGGCGCTCTAAAGCTCTTGTCTTTCTCACTGGTTTGATTGTAAACAACAAGAACCAACAAATTAGCTTAGGTCATCTTTAAATATGTAAATAATTGTATGTGTTCATGTTTCAATGTTCTGGTTAGTAAAAAAATGTAGGAATCTATTTATTTAATCTGTAAATAATTGTATGTGTTCATGTGTCAATATTCTGGTTAGTAAAAAAATGTAGGAAATCTATTTATTTGATCTGTAAATAATTGTATGTGTTCATGTCTCAATGTCCTGGTTAGTAAAAAATGTAGGAATCTATGTATTTATTTTGTGTACAGATCATATATACATTTTTAGAAATATATATAAAAAAAAGAAAAAACAAACAAAAAACAGTAAACAAACAAAAAAAACAAAAAAAAGACCAAACAAAAAACACGAAAAAAAAACCACAACAACAAACTTAATAGGTAACAAAAAAAAGACACACATGAAAAAAAAACCACAATTAAAAGCACACCCAAAAAAAAAAAAAAAAAAAAAAAAAAAAAAAAAACAATAAAAACCGCACAAAAAAAAAACAACAGCAACAATAAAAAGCACACACAAAAAAAAAAAAAAAAAAAAACAATAAAAACCACACAAAAAAAACAACGGCAACAATAAAAGGCACACACACAAAAAAAAAAAACAATAAAAAGCACACCAAAAAAAAAACAACAACAATAAAAGGCACACAAAAAAAAAAAAAAAAATTAATGCAACCACAGACGGACACAACACAGTGCCCCTTTGTGCCGGTCCCAAGTCCGGGTAAATGCAGAGGGTAATGTCAAGAAAATCCTTCAAAATAAAAGTGAAGCCAAAACAAAATTATTTTTTATTCAGTCATCCTATCCCTATCTGGGTCAAGGGGTTGCCGCAGCCTAACCCGGCTACTCATGGGCGAAGGCAGGGGACACCCCTGGACCGGTCTCCAGTCTGTTGCAGGGGCCATAATCACACCCATACACATCCACACCTAGTGACAATTTAGAGTGACCATCTAACCCATGAAGCATGTTTTTGGATGATGGGAGGAAGCCGGACTCCCCAGAGAAAACCCACACGTGCACGGTGAGAACATGCAAACTCTACACAGAAAGGTTGCCCATTAGTGACACTGTTTCAAGTCCCCCAGCCAGGACTTGAACTGGGAACCTTTTTGCTGTGAGGCAAGAGCGCTAACCACAGTGCCACCGTGCAGCCCCATATTTTTTCAGCATAAGAAAAAAACATAGAATAAATGTGCCTCAACCAATAAGGTTTCCTATGCATGGTTGTGGAAATAAAGTGCTGTTTATTTCCAACATTGCTAAATGTAGCCATACCGGCTTGAGATGCTGCTGGGCATTTTTAATGTGAGTGGTGTTTACAGCCCTCTCCAGATTTTCTGAAAAATGGAATCCGAGAAACTTGAAGGTTCTGACTTGCTCTAACTCCTCTCTGTTGATGCTCAAGCCTGAGCCTCCCAGCAGGCTTGGCTCTGCTGTGAGGAAACAATATTTTGGGAATCCCTTCATACCAGGAGTCAGCTCAGCCGCAGGAACATCGCAGCAGTGCCCACCTAGACCGCGTCAGCAATTGGGTCCTACTACTGCCGTGAGGCTGCAAAGTCGAGGGCTTCTGGGCTTTCTGCTGGGATGAGAGACCTTCTCCAGCAGTTTAATAAACTCTCCTTAAAGTCAGAGGGAACCACCAGCTCTGCCACGGTGAAGGAATCAGTCTAGACCAGAACCGCAAATGTCACCTGCTGAACATTTCTCAGAGGAACCTGACCATTGCCAAACTTTTATCACTACGTGTGAGATTTCTTTTCTACCTTTTTTTTCAGTCTGAACTCTCTAAAGCGGCTTTTGCAGCCTCACTTCTCACTGGAAGAGCCGGACTGTGGGGAACAGCAGACTGGGAGCATCAGTGTCGTCAGGGTCAATCCTCTAATTCATTCAGAGGAACTTTTTATTTTTGTCTCAGTGCAAAAGAGCAGAACACAATGAAATTCAGGATGAGAACCATCAGTTGGTTTTGGACTGCACCTGCTGATTGTGTCATACGTCACATGACCAAAGCCGAGTCTCTTGGTTTTCGTGACATGTTGTTTTTACCAAAGTTCAGACTTTTTAACTCTGGACGCAAAAATCTCGCTGCTGCCGGATGGACGTGCCACACTCGACACTCAAACGGCTTTGTTTAGTTACGAAGGCAAAGCGTTGCATCATGGCACAAAGCCGCTTTTCCTTGAGACAGAATCCACAGATTTACATTGATTGCATAAACACTTCACTGCTGTGCAGAGTTGCATATCAGCACAAAGCTGATATACTTTAATTGTATCAGCGATTGAGGAGTTACGGTAGTCGTTAGAAAGTAAACACTGGAGCTGAAGCTCTGGGGTAAATCTGCTAATATCATGGCACAGAGCTTGTAAATGTTCATTTCAGTCATTTAAGAAAAAGTGTTTTTAGGCAAACATTTTAAACTTTTTAACTGGTATTCCAGGGAGATCCATCAAGTCTCAGCCGCATGCTTTTTGGGAATTTGGATTCATGGAAAACAATTCCAGAAAGAACTAATGAATCACACTTTAAGCGAAATAAGCCATCTTCTCAAAGCATTGCTTTCATAATTAAACCACAAAAAAATCCTATGAATCCTACAGTAATATAGTTTAAAGCAAGTACTTTTCATCTTTACAGCATTAGCTATTTTTTGAAGATACAAATTCCTAGAACCTGCTTTGTATTCTTTTATTTTAAAAAGATTTTCTTATATTTTTTGCAAGGGAAGCAGATGCTCTTGTAACTTTTAGAAGTATTAAAAAATAAATAAATGGTTTCTTTTCTCATATCTTCGCTTCCCTTTCAACCACACATGCAGAGAATAGTAGTAGTTTTGATAAAAAGTAAAGAAAACGTTATTTTTTTCTTTAAGGACATACTCTCCGAAAAATGCTTCAGACAGTTTTAATAAAATTCTTATCAAAATGTGAATATATAAATATATATATGCTGCATTTTATTTAATGACTGATGTGAATTTCTTCCTTTTATTTGTGTTTTTTTATACTTCACTGCATATAGCTCCTTATAGGTTTCACGCATCTACCTTCAAACATCTATAGTTTTGTCATTTTGCAGAGTATTTGCTGTATGATCAAATGAATGTTTTTTTTTTCCATTGAAATAAAAAAATCTCTTTTTTGGCAACAACACTTTGATAAACATGAATACATTATATTAGCTCAGCTGGCAGCGTAGTCTGCAGCCGGTGATACAGAGAATCTGCAGAAGCCCCAGCTGACCTGGGCTTTACTCTGCTATGAATCTTTTATCACATCAACTCTGCAACAGTTCACATGGCCCTCTTTCCCACTGCTCACTCCATTTCTCTTTGTCATCTCACTCCACGGTTGCCCTGCAAACGTGCCACAACATGAAACACAGGCTGACCATAATAATTTTTTTTTAAAAGTGTTTTAAAATAAAGAAAAATGCTGTAAAAACTATGATTGTTAAATCATTAATGGTAAACCAGAGAAGTGGAATGAAAGATGTTTTACCTATAGGAGCTATCACACCCATTTTGAAGAAAAGGGAGGCTTTTGATTCCCCCATTGCTCCCTAATCACTCTCCTTTTGAACAGATTTCTTGGTTGTGTAAAATTCCTTTCTCTCTTTTGCAGTGACATGGCATTATCGACCCAGACTCCACCAGCTTCTTCCTTTTTTCCTCCCTTCTGTGTTATCCCAACAATGACAGATAAACTTGTTCTTCTAACTTTTCTTGCGTTTTTCTCAACACTGCACATGGCTGCAGGCCAAGTTGTGTTTAATTTGCAGCGTCTTTGCTTGAGCATTATTGGCCTCCTGTGAACAGAAAACCAATTACAGGTTGGAATTTTGTTTGTCCCATTCAAGGTTAGAATTTACGTTGGAGCAAGTCCTCTTATCATTCTCTCAATTTTGATTCAGATTTGCAGTGGCTTTGAGACGTCTCTATTTTTCCAACTTTTTGTTTTCTAAAGCTGGAGGAATTCTCTGAATGTTCACTTTTTTTTTTTTAGGTGGGTTAATAAGCTACGTCTCTTTTGAAACCTTCCTGGGTAGGGTAGAGTTAAGGAGTTCCACCGAACTGAAGCTGACCATTTTTCCCATGCATGAGAACAATGCTATATGGTGACTGAGCAGCTGTTAAATCTCACTGTGGCTAGTGACCTAATTCTGGAAGAAAACGCATTGACCGCAACTAGATTGAATCAAGTGGAATTACATCTGGTAGAACTGAAATATATGTTGTATTATTGTAAAGTGATATGGTCAGTTTATGGCTGAGCTTCTCAGCAGAAAAACTTTTTCTAAAGCAGCATTTTGAAGAGATTTCAGATTAGCTATGGATCTATCCTTCTTGTATCCTCCAGTTTACTTGTAAATCTATACTTCCTACATCTACCAGTTTAAGCCTTAGCCACATGCACCCATAAAGGGGGTTGACCCATGCGGCTGCAGCGGGTTTTTGGGTTGTTCGGGGCCGTACAAGGTTGTAGACAGGTGTATGTCGACCTGAAGAGATGTCATGAAAATGGAACGTACCATTGTTGTGCGTGTGGCAAGTGTATCGTGAAGTATTTGTAAGGATGATTTAAGTTATGCACTGTGTACATGACATATAAATCGAATCGCAAAAATGAATCGTCACACCTCTAGTAGAGCAGGAAAAAGTTAATGGAGAGAAGAGGCTTTTAAAAGGCTTTTTTGTTTTCACACACAGTTTAATCCAATACAATCTGTTTAGCTTGTAATGGAGTTTTTCCTCTTTTTTCTTTAAAAGCTGTTTTTCTTTAAAAAAAACTGTGGTGTAAAATATCAAGAAAATGTACTGTTTGGCTTGTATGTTACCCTGTCAATGTTATACTTAGGTGTGAGTAGCTGCATTACTTGACCTTTGCTGTAACCTTTAATTAAAACGAACATCATGTTTATGCAAAACCAACTGGATGCAGTGAAACTATCTATCTGCTCACAAATCTGCCATTACAGCCTGCTGGGATCTGTAAGGAGAAACATCAAACCAATAAACACGTGTACAAGTTTAGATTCAAGTGAGTATTTCTACCCATCAGTGGAGTTTTATGCACATCCATCTGTTCTGCTGCTCTTCAGTTTTGAAACTAATTTTGCAGAAAACTGTTTGTGATACTTTATCACTCTTACTTTGTGAGCAAGAAACCCTTGTCTTCAAATCAATTTCTCAGTTAACATTTTTTATTTGTACCACATTTTTGCTTTGGTTCTGTAATATCACATTAATGTTTCTAAAAATCCAGCAAACAAGGAAGCTGGAAGCAGAGTTACTTTGGTTGTGATTATCTCCAGCATGGAGGGTTTAAAAATGTCTAAAATCCGTTTTATGGAATGACTGACTAATGGTTAGGAGAGTGAAAACTCAGTCTAATGATGAATAAATAGCTGTTCGCCAATCAGCACAGTGGGTGGGACAGAAGCAGCTGATGATGCTGAGTTTATCCTGAAAGCCACTACAGGTATATTTTAATTGGATGGGAGCTGTTTTTTATTCCCCGAGAACTTCTGAAGCGTGACCACCAAACATCAAATGGAGGAGCTAAGCAACTTTCACATTGTTCTGCTCCATTCATGCAACCTCGGGGCATCAGGTATGCTGGCGAGGCCACTCATCCATGTGGGCATAAAAAGGCTAAAAATTCAGGCAGATACGGTTGGTGTGTGACAATAGTGGAAAAATGATGTTGACAGTTGAGTTCGGGTAAAACTACAAACACAATGAAACTACTTTACAATTGTGTCTCTTATCAGGCAAAAGCATATAGTCGTGTATTCACAGAGATATACACTGTGATCAATGCACCAAAAGCCAAGCTTAGACAGAATTGGGTATGCCCACCCAGAAGTGATACAGCTGTGTGTTCTGAGCATTTTCCTCTGGTAGGCATTCAGGTCTCAGGCAGCTCATGAAAAACAGAGATAGCAGACTGAGGAACAAAAGAGAAGACGTGCAAGTTCAACTTTTACCCATTTGTTTTGTTTTCAATCTGTCACAATGTCTAGATCAGGGGTCGGCAACCTGGGGCTGCCAAGCCACATGTGACTTTTTTACGCCTTGTGGCTCTTTGGCTGGAAAATAAAATAAAATGATCACAGTCTTAACTTTAAAAAATTACTTTGTTAGCATTCATTTAATTCAGATAAATTGATTTTTTTTCACATTCATGGCAGTCAGATTCCAGAGGAGGTCTGGTTTGAGGACCTTTGGATTTTCTCTGCTCTTTGCAGATGATGTTGTCCTGTTGGCTTCATTGAGCCAGGACAGAACCAGCATGCATTGGGGTAGGTTTGGGGCCAAGTGTGAAGCGGCTGGGATAAGAGTCAGAATCCTCTATGTCTGATTCTTGACCGGAGTCTGCCGTTTTCTGGTTGCTGTACCAGTACGTTGTGGTGAAGAAAGAGCTGAGTCAAAAAGCAAAGATCTCATTTTACCGGTCAGTTTTCGCTCCAATAGTCACCTATGGTCAGAATGAGCTTCCTCCCCAGGGTCGCTGGATGCACTCTTAGAGCTAGGGTGAGAAGCTCAGTGACCAGTTGAGGTGGTTCGGGCATTTTGTCCTGATGCTTCTTTGATGTCTCCCTGGGGAGGTGTCCTGTACATGTCTCACTGGCCCTGAGGAACCCCAGGACACGCTGGAGAGACTGGTCCAGGAATGCCTTGAGATCCCCAGTGGAGCTGGAGGAAGTGGAGAGGGAAGTCTGGGCATCTTTGCTTAGACTGCTGCCCCCGCGACCTGGATGAGTTGATGGATGGATGGAGATTTATGGCCGAGGTGCTGCTGGAATACTGAAATAAACTGTAAAGTTTTTTACACCCCTGCTAACATCAAGCCAAACTCAAGAGGCCAGACTGCACAGATTTGAAGTACTATCCAAACTTTAGTATAAGGTTTGATATTTTCTGGTTGTTCTTTTCATGTTGAGTTTAAAGCACTTATTTTATGCTGCACAACAATTTTTAATAGCTAGGCACAAGTGAAAGGATTGGAAAATATTCTATTTCTGTTGAACCATAAGCCTGTAATGTCATGTTCAGGTTAGCATCAATAGTACGCAAGGAATAGGACGACAGGCCACCAGAGTAGGTCTAAGAAGTAACAAGAGAAAATGCCATTTTTGACTTGCGTTCTTTAAAACTCTTCATGGGAGCACATTAGCTCCAGTGGGAGCCACCGAATGTCTTCTTTTTTTTTTTTTTAAAAGGAAGTCACGTGAGCCTTTGTCAAAGTTAAAAAAGAACAATTTCACATTTAGAGAAAAGGATTTTTCTCTGTGTATTCCTGTGTTTATTCATGCCAAAGAAAGAAATATAATTAATATATATTTCAAAGTAGCAAAGTTACAAATTCAAAGCGGTTTCAAAACATTTAAAGAGGTAAAACAAGACTTTGCGGCTCTTGCTGGGTTTTGATCCATCAGGCCCAAATGGCTCCTTTAGAATCAAAGGTTACAGACTGCTGGTCGAGATGGAAGGAAAGGAGGGAGAAGAGATGAGATTCTGAGTCAAAGAAGTTGACTCACAACTGAGTGAACGCTCAAACAAGTCCTGCACATCTGCCAGGCCGTATAGGCCTCTTCTCTTCACCTTCTGTCTGTCTCAACTGTACTGTGACTCCACGCCGCAGCGGTCCAGAGAAAAGGTGTGGTGTTCAATTATCACTCTCTCTTTACAGGATGAGTGTGGTGACCTTGGCAACCTCAGCTCAACTTTAAACGAGTAACAGAGGAGACTTTTATGTGAACTGTGAAACAGCATGGCAGATGACAGGCAATTACTCTTGGTGATGTCACTCTGTCAAGGGGTCACTCTTAGCACCATTGTTGTTATGCGCTGCTCCTTCTGTTCTCCCGGCTTTTGATGGACGTTTCTTTAGAGCTTTAGTCAAGCGTTGCTGGCGGTTTGTGACTGTGTTTCGACAGAAACTCGATATGAATGAACTTAGGGAAAGAGATGGAAGGAGAAGGAAAAAATGTGATGGCGGGAGACAACAGCAAGAGACAGGATGCAGAGGGGGAGAGGTTTTAAGAAATTACTCTCAAAGGTTTGGGTAATTGTATCTGCGAGTGCTGGGAAATAATGTTGTAATTTATTCATGCCATTTATGTTTACATTTCCAAAATATTACATCCACAGTTAGCCGTGCTCTGGTCCTGTGAGACGTCTCAGACGTGGTGATGAAATCTTGAGTGACAGCCGAGTAAAAAATGGCTGTAAAGCAATGCCTCATTTCTGGAGAGAAAGAAAGCCCAGCTGTTTTATGAATACAAACACGAGCAGGCGCTTTCTAAAAGTCTGCAGCATTTCGTTTGGAATTTTTTTTGTAACCGTAACTGCATCTCATTTCCCTATTGGGCATCAGATTGTTGCTCATCGCTTCCATAAAGAGAAGAGAGAATTCACAAAAAGGGGAGGAGCGCTTCTCCCCTGAGTCTTAATTAAAACTTCCTTTGGCAAAGTGGCAGCTTTTTATCCTTTGCCTTCCTGTTTCCTTTTTTTATTTCCTCTTTTTTGCCACATTTCTCGCTAAACTTCAGTAAAGTGCATTGGAAGAAGGCTTTAGAAAAGTAAGAGCCAAGCGAAAGAGGAAAGAGCAAATGAGATTGGCAGAAGACAGAACGAGGGAGTAAGAAAGCCATTAGTCACACAGTGGTGAAAAATTATGGAATAATTTGAAATGATATCTGTTATTCAGAGTCATTATTATTCAGTTTGTTTGAACCTTGGGGGGATGAGTGGACTGCTTATGTGGAACAAGAATGTCAACCAGTGCATGGGATTGACTTTATGAAGCCAAAAACCCAAGAGGCTGCTCTGAGAGCTCCTCGCAGAGTGGCAGCGCAACACAACAGCAGTTGACATTTTGTTGCACGATAAAATATGTTCATGTAGTTCGAATTTCTGATCCTTACGGGCAGCTCATGCCCAGACGTTAATATTCTCAGCAACATCCTCAAGCTCAAACCAGAGCTGAAATTTCTCTGATCGATTAAGGAGTAGGTTTGCGAAAGCGCTGGTGTATTTTGGGGAATGCACATTGATGTTTCCCCATCTCGCAACTCAAGCTTCAAACAAATTCAACTTGAAAATCCTTGCATCTCTGCTCTGCTTTGATGCGGCAAAGCAAGCTGCAGTGATTAGTTAGGCTTGTTGCATCTGGATGGTGCGATGTATATGTATTTTCTTTTTTTTTCTCCCTTCATATCCCCACAAGAAAACAGCTCAGCACTCGGGTCCTCAAGGCACACAGTTTTCATCTGCAAGACTCTCGTCCACAAGTCCATGGGTATTTTGACAGTTTTTCATTTCGTCATTCTAAGAAATAGTAAATAAATAATTTAAATCTCTCCCATAGCTGCTTGTAAGGGGTTTTTTGTTGTGTGGAAACCAGAAACACAGCCAGTCAAAGAAAAGATCCAAATGGAGACCAGCATACACAAGATTTCCACAAGTGTTTCTCATTTGTACAGAGCTGGACAATCTTGAGCCTTTTTCTATTTTTGTGTAATCACAGTTGGCTCCCTGGCTTTGCAATCTACCCACAACTTTTCCACACTCAATTTTCCCAAGATGTGTAGCAGCAGCAACTCAATTAAAAAGAGTTTGTTTTTTTTCTGAATCTTTAACTTCTTAACCTTTGAGGGCACAGTCACACTGGTTGGTTGGTCGGTGTCAGAGCTGATTTGCTTGGATAGTTTGTTTTTGCAGATGTCAGATCTCATCTCCTTTCTCAAGTAGGGAAAAAAAAGTAGGGGCTGCATGGTGAGGTAGTGGTTACCACTTTCACCTCACAGTGAGAAGATCCTGCTTTGATTCCAGCTGGGACTTTCTGTGTGGAGTTTGCTTGGTCTCCTTGTGTGTCTGGATTTTCTCCGGGCACTCCGGTTTCGGCTCCGGTGTGTGTGGCCCTGTCCACCTTCAACCAACAGTGACTGGGATAGGCTCCAGCAACCATGTGACCTGAAAAGGGATTCGGCTGGTTCAGAAAGTGGATGGATGGAACTTTAAAACGAAAAGACAAAAGCATTTTGCCGGACACAAATAAAAGTACCAATCTGACAATTTTATCATTTTAGCTTCATTTCACACGCCTGTGTATGTAAGCACGGACAAACAGAAACACTCTATCTCTGCTATCTTTTAGTTGACACTCAAGTCCTACAGATCTTTCCAGAATCAGGTTTTTATAAGATCTTTTGCTTTTCATCCAGTCCTTTAGCTTGGGGCTGTAGTAGTCTTCCAGTGTCTCAGAATGACCCTGGATGTGGTCACACGTCTGAACATAACAAAAGAAAAAAATCTGTCATTAGCGACATCTCTCTTAGTAAAACCAAGATGGAGTACTGAATAGCTTCTTTTACGTATTTCCCATTTTTATCCATTTGTTGTTTGTTAACGGTGGACAAACCACTACCCAAGCCATAATATCTCAACATTATAACATCATAGCTGGATTGCAGTGTGAAGGTTTAAGCATTTTATGTACCACAGTCCAAACCCTACCAGTGAGGACTTGTTGGATTCATTTTTTAGATAATTTATGCCTTGAATGATCAAATAGCGAGCATATTTCAGTTTCAATATTTTAAAATTCCTGTCCATTTTTAGTCTGCTCCCAGTATTTAACCAATTTGGCCATTTCAAATGACAGATAATTCAATTTTGGGTCAGGGAGTCCTTGACCGCATCTGTCTGCCGGAGTGTATCATTTGCTTAGTTTTATTTCTGCTCTTTTGCCATCCCACAAAAATTATTTAATTTGACCTTCATACTTTCTAAAGGTAGCTGGTAGTGGGCATATCGTCATATAATTGAACTGAGGATCCATATTCATTTTTATAACATTAATCCTGCCCCACAAAGTCTTTTCTCATATATTAAGACATGTCTCAGGTTTTATTAGCACTGGGTTTAGATTTTTCAGGGGTATTTTTTCAGTCTCATCCCCACTGAGTGTCTCCATTTCAATTGAACATTTCTAGCATTCTTGATTAATAGAAGGCAGATAGTGCCATTGCTCTGTAATGGACTAGCAACCCATTCAGGGTATACCCCACATAGGACCAACAGGATAGGCACCAGCTATCCCGAAATCCATGATTAGGTGTGTTTTGAAGATGGATGGATGGATGGTGGCACTTCAATTAATTGTATAACTGTTGTCTAAAACTTGTAAATGATTCTTTAGTATCCATCAGATGTGGTATCTCTCTTACTACTTCCTGCCAATGTCTCTACGAATATTACAAACATCAAGGTACTACAGGGAGCGCAAATTGAACTATGTTCACACTGCCCTCAGCAACACGGGCTCATGCGACCACCTCAAATGAAAAGTCAATGTAAATGCGTGTACGTGTGCATTTTGAGCTCCAAACATTTCAGCTTTCAACTGTAGGTGGCGGACATGTGCTTGTAAACAGAGAGAAAGTAGGAAAAAGAAGAAGCCCCTCCCAGTTTTTCTGTGTGAATACCATATCCTGAAAGCGAGTTCAAGAATGACTGACTGGGACGTTCTTGAACACATGTCACATCTCTGGTGTGAATGTAGCTTTAGAGAAGATAAACCAAAACAGTAGACAAATACTCACCACAGATTCCTTCAGTTCTGTTTACAGCATTTTAACATATTTATTAAATTGTGGTTTGAATCCGAAGTGAAAATTTTATGATTGCCTTCTCTGCAGGATTTAACCTAAAAACTGTTTAGTATTACTAGAAGAGGAACGATTCCTCATGAAGCCTGTTTGATTGAGATGTATGATACTACTGTAACTAAAACAAGGTGTAGGCACAGGGCTAGTACTTTAGTTAGTATTTAAAAGTCCATATTTCACAAACTAATTGGTTTGATGGATCAGTGACATCTCTGTCTTTTTTTTTTTTTTTGCTTTAAAGATGTCTTCCTCAAAAGTGGGAGGAAGTGTTTTTGTCACAAAAAATAGACCTCCAGACACATTAGCTGTAAAACAGGAGTGAGGATATATGCAGTATGTCTGTATATGATTTGTGATATTCAGCAGGAATCCCATGGCAACCAGGGGACTTCCCTGCCTTCATCAATAAGATTACCTTTCTGATCTCTGCCTCTGCTATTGGAGATTCCAACCACGCCGCCTGTCCTTTGGACAACAATGGTAGGATAATCTTCAAGAAATAAGTTCCACTCTGTCTGATTCTCACCACTTGAGACTGCAGATATGAATAAAGTTTCATAACATTGTTTGAACACTGTCTTTTGCAGGTTACCACAGCATTCCCCTGCTTAGGGATGCAATGTACAAAATCTTGTTTTTAAACCTGTCTGACTAATACTTTCCCAGTTTTGTCCCAAAATGTAGGATTCAACCCAATTAAAAGCTTCGTTTTTTACTAAACATTTAGCGTAGATGAAATTTGATTAGACAAGGTAAAGTTGCTCATCATTTTGTTCTAATAAAATGTTTTCTTTTAGTTTAATTTCTATTTCCCTTCCTATTACCCCCCAATGAAGTATTAAAAAAACTGCTATTGTGTGACATTCATTCTCCACCTTGAACACATCTTTCCTGTCCAAAAAAAAAAAAAAGAACAGTCAGCTAGTTTGGATATAACAGCTTAAAATATTTGAGATAAAGAAAAATTGATCTAAAAGAGAATTTGTGGCGGAAAAATAAGAAGGATGTAGTGCTGCTGGGTATGTCAGTGTGTAAGTAACATGACACTTATGTAGCTTTCACTGTACTTATGTTAATGCATTTGCTGTTCTCCATGAACTCTCATGGTCTTATCAGGGAACTAGATAGTCTGCATCCTTTATACCTGGTTGACTGTCTCAGGAGGCGGACTAGCAAGAGTCTATTCTTTCACTGTGGTTTATGAGAACTTGGGTACAATTCCACATACAGTAACTTCTGCAAGCTTGCCACCCTGCGTCCTTCTGCTCCAATGGTCCCCAAGATGGAAATGTGGATCTAAAGTTGGCCTCTCCTGCAAAATCCGCACTGCTGTTTTCAATGCCGCCATCATCTTTTATTGTATTTTACCTGTACTTTGAGACGGTTTCAAGGCTGCCTTTGCGAGTCATACAATTTCTCTTCACCAGTGACATATTTATTTCAGCAAAGAAGTAAAACAGCAAAAAGAAAAACATCAGCCATCTTTAAAACTTCAAGGTAAGAGCTTGGGCTCTTTAGTGACATTTACTGGCCAAATGAGGAACTGCAACCAATTAAAATACCTGCTGTTTTCTCCTTTCAAGACCTGAAGGAGTTAACTGATCTTAAACCTTTTTAAGATTTGCTTGTTGTCTTGTTTTTTACACTAAAACTGTTTAAACAGAATGATTTCAGGAAGGCTTTATAAACAGGTTGCCTTTCGTTCTTGAGGCAAACTCATAAAATATTCATTTATAAGGATGCAGCAGTCTAGCTTTTGCTTTATTGTGAATCATTTGAAATCAATCAACACATGAGATGGGTAGAGCATAAATGCCTGACTTATGTCATTTAAAATTCTCTAAGCCATTTTCATCAACGTTAAAGACATTATCAAGATAAAAACCTCACTAATTTAATGTTAAGACACCCAGAAGATGCAGGAATGTCTGTGTAGCTTCACTGAAGATCCCTGCAGCAGTAAACATTCCAGCAGCTCCAGACTGATGTATCACCGCCGTGATCCACAGCCCTTTCACTGCAGTACACATAAGATTGCTCCTCATAAATGAAATCAGGGACCATATCTCACACTGGTACATGACGTATTATGAAATATAGAAGCAACCATGCAAACTGCGTGGTTTGTTTTCACCGAGGATGGTGAATGTATGGATGACTGTTGAAGGAAGTTTGACAGCTGGGATCAGATAGCAGAGAATGCATCATGCTTTGGATTTAGAGCTTGTCTGTTCTGAGCATAAAAAAGAACATTTTCAAATATTTATTGACTGATGATTTAGCAAAACGGTCGGTTACTAATGACAAATAATTTGTAGTAAGAATTATTTGAAACAGCAAATATGAACTTTAGGGAGATTTTATTCCCCTGTTGTGATTGAATAAAGGACAGTGTTTAACACACAGTAAGGAGCATCTGTGAATGAATGACAACATGCTGTTAAATGTTTTAATGTGGCAAAAATATACGGCAATAATGCTTTTATTACCAGATTTCTGCTTTATTAACAGTATCTGTGCTTAAAACTGCATTGCTGGGCCTGAAAGCACACTGGTACTTCCTTCACTTTGTTGTTGACAAGTGTCACCACAGAACTGAACTATAACAAATGAAGAAACTCATGTATTTGTCTGTGAATTACAATTCAAGGAAGTGGAGAATAATGTAAAAAGCTTCCCTCCCTATGGTAAGTACCTGTGTCACCCTGGACTTCTTGAATTCCAGGCACAAGTGGTTCCTCAAAATTGTGACAATTATTGTGACGCACTCACCCATGTGATGTTGAGATATCCAGTCCTGAAATGTCTGAGCGGAGACTGCATTAGAAAACCCATTTACGGTATTCAGCAGCGCTTCAACTTTGCGGTATGCTACAGTTGTATTTTTTACTTTTTCTACAGACGTCACCATTGTCTGGCACCATTGATTGGCAACAAGGCTCCATATGAATTTCTCATTAACTCAAACCATTCCTTTTCTGAATTTGCTGAATCCCTTTTGGTGATCACTGGGTAGCTGGAGCCTATCCCAATCACTGCTGAGCGCAGGCTAAATTCTGAGAAACAACAGTAAATGTAAAAAAAAAAAAGATAATAACAATGTTTATTCTTTTTACAAATAATTTTTAGAGCTCTCAAACAAAAAAGAGGCATTGTAAGGATTTATGTAAATATGTATTTAATCTTTTACAGGAATACTTCAAGAGCAAAGTTTTATAGCAATGACAACAAAGACAGGTGAAAAATACAGAACTTAGGAAATACTGTTGTGTTTCTGCATGACTGTGTATGTTTGTGCACACACTCATGTGTGCTCGCCGAGGGGAACAGGCCTGTTTGTCAACAGAGGTTTATGTCCCTAACAAGTCATTGTCTGTTCTCAGACTGGGGGAAAGGCCTCGAATGAGCAAGCAGCCTGGGGAGGGAGTCTGATTAGCTACAAGGGGCCAAGCCCTCGAAAGACCTTTCTCAAGACCTTTTTCTGTTTTCCTCCTTTAGCTTCCGAAGACAGCTGAAGAGGGAATCTCATGAGCCCGCTCCAAACGTTGAATGCTGAAACAAACAATCACACTGTGAGGTTTGGAAGTTAAAATCATAAAACTACAATTGTTAATTTCCCCCACACACTACTAGTAAAAGTTTGTTTAAAGAATGTAAACTCCTCCTTCTTTTTCAGTCCAAATGCGTTTATTTTTTCATTAAATAAAACACATAAAAAGAAAGTATTGTGGTTTTTATTGCATTACTTTAAAAGGGGGCTCTAAAATATTTTTATTTTAAATAGATAAATAGATATTTATAAAGTATGTCAACATAATTAGAGGTGTTAGAAAACTTAATTATGATGTTTCTAAAAAAAAAAAAAAAGAAATTGTTTATTGTTATGGAAACTTGATGCTTTGCTTAAGAGTTTAAAGAACACTTTTAAAAAGAAGCTTAAAAACATTTTAAGAAAGGACATTTGCAATAAGTAAAACATTTCAAAAAACAGAATTTAATTAAATCATATAGAATCAAGCACATAAGGAACGTGACTGATAACCAGAATGATGAATTTTAAAGTTACCTAATAAATGTAGCAATGATTTAATATTGAAATAAAAACAGGATTTATTATCACCCAAGATACTTTAATTCATAGCAACTTCTGTCGAATATTATTTTTTCAAATAGTCAAAATAAGTCCAATCTATTAAAATATGTTGTTTACAATGGCTTTAAGATACCATTTCATTAACTTTAATTGGTTGAAAGACTTTATTTGTAACCTTTGTGACTCATTTGTGTGTCATTTTGTTGTTTAATAAAAAAATGAATTACATTTTTTTTTAAATGATGTCTGATTAACAAGCATGATTGCAGGGTTCACCTCTACCTTGTGTTAAAGTGGAGTTCAGGACAGATCTGACAGCATTGTTTTAGTGTGTATTCAGAACGGTCACATTTGAAAAACTTCAAGTGAACCAGAATTCGTTTCCCCTGATAATCCGGAACACATTTTTAGTCAAAATACACCCAAACAGACCCAGGAACTGCTCTCTAACCCATCTTTCAAGGTGGTCTCAGCTTGATTCTGTTCAGTTCCCTCTGACTTTTTCTTAGTCTGAACAGAGTCAGTGCTGGTAGCGGAACAACTGACCAAACGGCCACCATTACGGTAGGTAAACAGAGTAGGAGGGAAGCCGTAGAAAGACGTAAAGCAACGATGAGACCCAGAACTATTTCAGACGTGGTCATATGAATGCAGGTTCATTAAAACAACTTCTAACATAATAATCATTGCTTCTCACACTGTTTTCCTGATAGTGTTTCATAAACAGCCCTCGTAATTGCTGGCCAATGACTGAAGAGATCTTTAGTCATGTGGCTTTTGTTTACAAGCTTAAGTTTGAAACAGGAATGTCTGGTAAACAGCAGTTAGAACAGACCATGGTTCAGAACTCCATCTGGACCAAATTAAGCGGACTTGGTCCGAACCGATTTTCCAGTCGGAAATTAGCTAAGTTCAGTGCACACATTGAGTTATTTTTGTTCCGTACTGCGTGTGTTTTTTTTTCTTTCTTTTTTTTGAGGGGTAGAGTTGAGTGACATGTGAAGCTCTACTTCCTGGTCCTCTTAACTTTTGGAACATCCTGGTCCATGAATCAGCTTTCAGTAATATTTGCTTGACCTCTTCTGGGCCCATTTTCATAATTCGTAGAAAAGAAAATTCCCACTGTTATTTTTAGAGAATAAGGAAAGCCCATATTTTTTACAGCTAATCTAATTTCTGAGGTGTTCACAGTTGCTTGATCCTTCACTCAAATTACATATACATGTATTAATTTAATCATTTTTTACCACATTTTTCATTCTAACTCAGTTTTTACTATCCATGCTTTTATCTTTTGTGACCTCCCCTTCATGAATGTGTCTTCTGGTGTGTATGTCTAATTACAATGATGATGGAGCCAATAATTCTCTGTGTCAAAGTCCTTTTTCTGGAAAAAGACATGTTTGCAGAATTTGTCAAATTTGAACACATTTAGTGTCAAACTAAATGTTGATTACATTTCCCACATTTCAAGTCTTTTCAACTTACTGAAAGATATTGGAGCCATTCATCTCCTCAAAATACAGTTTTAAAAAATGAATAAACAACTTTTAATTAGTAAATGCCAGACTTAGAAACCTGTCACTTCATGTCAACATTTTTACAAGACAGATTCAGATGAAATGGTGTTTTTAAAAGTTTATTGTGGCATTTTTCTGAAGGTGAAGGATTAATTTAAAGAAAATTAAGCCCTAAACTTGTGTTTCTGATTATTTCTTGATTCAAAATGTTGTGAATCAGGAGCAGGGGGAAAATTGGCACTTGAAAAAGATCGCATTTAAGACAAAAAACATGCTGGGAGGGCTACAAGCTCCCTTCTCCGCTCCATTCTGATGCATCCATTTGCAGACGACCAGATCCTTGTATGGATGGATGGATACTTCCAATATTGCTCCTCATTTTTGTTGCATCAGTGATGTTAGCTTGGAGTGAGAAGCTGTAAGCTAGTGGGAGAGGAGATTTTGGGAAGTATGTGGGGGTAGGCTTAGTCCCCAACAGTCTCACCCACAACTAATGAAGAACTACTGCCGCTTTGTGGAAACTATGTCCAGGAAAAGAACACAGATTTTTGTTTGCTGGCTAAAATCAGCATAATCATAGTTAAAAGACCACTGGGCTTTTAAAATAGATCAAAAGATGATTGGAGTAGGACTTATTATTTCATATTTTGTTATTTGATGCAACGATCATACTTTTAAAAAAGGGGTTTCAAATTCCTAAACAACTTTATTATAAAGATAACATCACAGATGTTTATTTTTCCCCAAAATCCCAACAGGTCGTCTATGAAAGACACATAGACTTGTACTCCATTGAACGTATTGATGTAGATATGATCCCTTATGCATTATAACAGCTATGAAACATCTTCCAAAATCCATTTTTTGCCCCTGTTCTTTAGTTGGAAAAAAAGTTTCCAAAGATATTCTGCACATTACCATCAAGGTAAAAGAACACAAAATGTAAGTAGATACGGCATTATGCACTAGTGCATTTGCATGAAGACAGGTTCATTCATTCCTCAACCTCTTGCCACCCACTGATTTCCTCCACAGCCACTCCTATCACCTTCACCAACAGGAAACCTGTTATACATCTTGACAGTGGTGGGTGTTTACTGGTGCCACTCAGTAAATTGTTGGAATACTAAGTAGGTGTGTGCGACGCTTCTATATGGGCTCCGAATCAGGCCTGAATTATACATGCTTTCAGTCACTGTAAATGTGTATATTGGTGACTCACAGCAAAGACAATTATGGCGGCTTCCACTTTGCGCACTTTTATTCCTATATCTGGTGCCTTCTATCAGCTGTACTTGTTGAGCTCGGAGGTATTATTGTTTGTTCCCTCCCGTCGCCTTCGTCACTCGGGTCTCTCTGATTGCAATCGCCGTTTCAGCCTTCCGGCATTAAGCATGCAAGGCTTGCCGCATGCAGTGCTTTCACTATCAGCAATCAGCAAATGCCTCAAACTTTTACCTACACGAAGAGGGTTTAAAATGGAAAAGAACATCAGGGAAATGTTAATACTGTCCAGTCAAGAAAGATGAAGGATGTTGGCTTAAAAGGTTTTTTATGCTAACAACTAATTGTGTGAGGACGTTTATTTAAGACCCACTGTGTTCATCTTTAGATCTTTTGTAAAAGTGTAGACTTTTAAATACAACTATGCTGTTTTCCAATATACAAAAACCTGTGACATTTTCTAGGACATAGTTTCTGCAGAGCGGCAGGAGTTTATTGGAAATTTGCTTCTGAGTTGTGGGGGGCCTGTTGGCGATTTTAAATAAATTTCCTCCATCATCACAAAAAATCAACAAGAACATATTAAAGATTTTCTTTGGAGTAGGTCTTTGAAATGCTTAAAAGAAAAAACTTTAAATTGGATAGTCTAAAGTTATGAATTTAATTTTAAAAGTAATAATTTTAACTGTAAAGTCAAATGTTTTAAAGTTATCAAACCAACAGAATATGAAGATTTTTTTCTTCACACAGATGCAATGGTGTGTTGCTTGGCAGGATCAGAGGGTTTCACTCTGAAAGTCTTGGGGAAGACTAATGCACCCTGAAAGTTTCTGCTGGTTTGGAGAGATTAAAGGCATTTTTCTTGAAAGATGCATGTTGCCTGTCTCCTAATAAAAAAACATCAGAGATTCTACTTTTATCTTGAGAACAGATGTCACTAATGATCACATCTAGGTCAGTACCCAGTGGCAGGCCCTGCATTTCTGCTCTTTTAGTGGCATCAGTCTTCATTCTATCTATTTTAATGCACCTCCTAATACGATCAACTTTAAAACTAAGGCTCATGAACCCAAAGAATCACAGCTGAACAAAGTGAATTTAAATTTCCTTCTAAACTACAACCTGTGACATTTAACCCGACAGGAAGGTGGTTCTGAAGTCTCATTTCTACGGTATTTATTCAAAGACGTTCGGCATGATAAAGACAAACAAATAAATAAATAAATAGGCTTAGGGGCAAAGTTGTGGAGAATTGACATGTTTGGGGGTTGTTGATATGGTTTTAACAGCTCTGGGGAAGAAGCTGCCGCTCACTCGGCTTGTTTTACACCTGATGCTCCTGAACCTTCCACCTGGTGGTGGTGGCATAGAAAGTGCTTGGGTGGGAACCATATTTTGCTGATCTCTGAGCCTTTTCCTGGATTCTTGTGGTAGGCTATAAATTGAGTCCAGACCTCCAGACCTTCTCTCTGTAGTGAGACTCTTATCAGCAATTAGACCCGCTATGGTGGCGTCATCTGCAAACTTTATGTCAATTGCAGTGTCAGGTCATTGCTGATTTGTTGTATGATTCGTGATGGTTTTATCACCATGCCACATGTCTTGTGAGTTGTTAGATTTGAAGTGCTCCCCAATCTGCTGCTTGTAGTTGTCGTTTGCTGCCTGAATGCCCCCCCCTCAGTTCCCCTCGAGCCTTGCTGGAAGCTAGTCAACCTCCAGAAAGAACATGACAACAATTAAAAAAGCAAAACAAATAAGAAATAAACATTACATTTTAGAAATGAAAACAAAAATCCAGAAACCAAAACACAATTCCAAAAGAAAAAACAAGAAGGAAACGTTTCGGAAAATGAAAAGAAATTTCCAGGAATCAAAACAAACAAAATAAGAAACCAGAAAAGGTAGAAAATATGGGATGCCACTGATTGGATGATGACATTTCTTCACCTTTTCAATCGAAAGTTTTTGGGTATGGTAATATCTTTTGACAGAAGATATTTCTATTAGCTCCTGGCCATACCCACTGCAACATTTGGGGATTATTCAATCAACTTCTTGGCACAGTTCGGCAAAACCCCTTTTCTGCTTTCCCTCTTTAAACCCAAACATCATTTTCCAATCAGCAATGTGCAATAGTTCAATAATGCATACCCTTTTCAGGTTTTATTTTGTCATATTTCTTAACATTTCATTCTGATTTCTGGAAATTACTTTTGTTTCCAGAAAATTTCATCTTTTTTTTTACATTTTGGCTTCTGAAATGTTGTTTTAAAATGCTGTTTTCTGTAATAATTCTTCTGCTTTTTTAACTGTCATTGTGATCTTTAATATGTTTTTGCGTTGAGTGATTTATTGATGTCATTTGCACTTCAGGGCCACCGTACACTCCAGATGACCCTCTAAGTACCTTCCTCCCAGTCGGTTTGATTACTTGAACTATAGCTTTCCAGTCATCTGGACGTCCCGATCTCCTAAAACCTGCTGTACCTCAAGGCTTCAACTGATAGCGTTATTTAAATGAGGCTTTAGCGTGAACTATAAGTTGTTATTTAAATTCATTCAAAGGAGAGCAATATTAATGCAAGGAATAAGGTGCTGCAGGACAAATGTAACAGATTGTAACACTAGTAGACTCTTGGATTCTTGGATCACGCACAAGATACACTGGCGTCTGTGACACCAGCGCTAAGACGGGATGCTTAGGAAATTGCAGCAGATCCGCTTGAATCTGTGCTGATGACGGCAATAATGCCCTCAAAGGAGGTATGAAAATGAGCACAGCTGAAGACTCTTGTCAGCTGCCCTGGAGTAAAGGCTGAGACTCAAAAAGGAAAGTTATCACAGGAGAAACGGGTAATAGGAGCAGACTGTACACATTTGCAATCTGGTTAGTAAATCACGTGCAACTTGTGTTTTTGTGTGGTCAAGTTTGCACCTGTTTTTTATGCATGTAAACCTTTTTAAAATTAGACTCAAAGTGTTTTAAAAGATCTTGTGTTTCTCCAAATATATTTTGGCAAGTATGACACGAGGTCTTTAGAATTGGTTTGGGCCAGACAGCAGATCTGGAGAGCTGGAATTTAATGCATTCACACCGGCCTTGGCAACGCGCGTTCAGGCAACCACAGCCAATGAAAACTATACAAATGCGTGTACATACACGTTTCTTCTACTTTAGAAACTCTTGCTTTCATGCATCCCTACAAACATTTTTAAGGCCGTTTTTGGGCTCTACGTACAAGTGATTAGACGTGCCTTGCAAGTAAAACCAGGTCAAACTTTGACCAATCAGGGTCTTGGATTTGGTGGTGACGGATGGATGACGTCCCCTTTATTAACTGAAGTTCCAAAAGTGAAATTGATTGTGAAAGTTTGGAATTATACGACACCAAGTCTTTCACATATCCGAATTGAGCTGCGAAAGACAAACTCTGGAGAAAGATTTGCAAGATTTGCACCGCTTCCAAGTTTCGGACCAGCCTTTTTCAATAGTTAGTATATGCAAAAGTATTGGATAAGTGACAGTCCAGCGTGAACATGGTGTACTAGCGGATTCTTGAACGTACATTACATGCCCGGTGTGTATTAAGCATTACAGTCACCTCTCAGCAAATTAGATCACTTCAAAAAACAGGGTTTTAGTTTAGTCACACCTGAACCCGCGACTTAGAGAAGAGCCATTGGTTGATGGGGGTTGTTTGTCATTTTTTACTTCTTAAGTTTCTCTCTCAGGAAAATTTTTATTGCATACCAATATTTTACAAATGTTTGTGGCACTTATCATACTTTTTAGCTAAAGTAATGCTTGAAAAAGAGCACTGGCGGTCGCCACAAACTTGAACCTTGAAATCCTCTCTTTCTTTAAAAGCACATAATGGTAAATGAAGTGCATTTGTAAAGCACTTTCCTAGTCTGGATTAGGCAATCACTCAAAGTATTTCACATTCCAAGCCATGTTCATCCTTTCGAACTACATGTTTTTGCACTGCAAGTCTCCTTTACTCTTTCGAACTTCACCAATGAATGCATCAGGAGTAACACGGGGTTAAGTGTAGAATGGACATAAAGGCTAGGAGTTAAACCACTGATCTATTAGCAAATAGCTGTTCTACCCACACATTGTCTGAGTTTGTTTTAAGTTCCCCCCAATATTCCCTGTGACACAAATGTAGAAATATCCAAAGAGATGGTCTCATAAATAATTTCTCTCTAAACTTTGGCTATTAAAGGTGTTGCTATTATTATATGACTGCTACACTTTTTTTATTTTGGAACTGCCTTCCACATGTTGCTGATGCTTCAAAGTAATGTTAAACTCAGTTGCTTGGAACCTGATTGGGCCTTTTAAACTTCCATTTGAGAATATGATCCGGCAACCTTTCATCTCTTAATGGGGAGGCTCTCGTTTTACATTTGATAGTCATTTTTAATGCAACTTGACATCCACACATCCGGCAGCCTGGAATAAAAATAAATCAATAAAAACACTTTGATTGACTGACAATAGTTGAGTAGCTTAGGGATGATGGCGAAATCCATTACTCCTCTCCATACCCCCACGGGAATATCAATGGCAACAGCCAATGAGCAAAGCATTGTGTCAGGAGTCAATAAAAAATGGCAGCACGGACACAAAGCAATCATCAAATCAACGACTATAGTGAGCTTATAGTGAGCTTAGAATTTAAAACATGTTGGTGGAGTGTCCCTCATGAGACAACAAAAACTCTAAATTGAAACCAAACTCCCTACTAGCCAACAAGGCTCGATATTCCATTGCAGACCTGTAAAGAAAACCGGAAACTATCAAATACGGAAGTTCCTTAAATGACCACCAGAGGCTTGTTTTGAAGTAACTCCTACTAACCTCCATGGTTAACCCTTTAGACCGAAGCTTTAGCTCCTGTGTTGCTCTGATATGAAACACTTTACCGTCGTGTAGTCTTTACATAATCAACATAAATCAGGGGCTGCATGGTAGCGCAGTGGTTAGCGCCACTGCCTCACAGCAAGGCCTGGTTCAAGTCCCAGCGAGGACCTTTCTATGTCGAGTTTGGATGTTCTTCCTGTGTATGTGTGGGTTTTCTCTGGGCACTCCAACTTCCTCTCACTGTTCAAACACATGCTTCGTAGGTTCAATGTTGTCTCTAAATTGTCCCCACGTGTGAATGTGATTGTGTGGCCACACACATGGTAAACCGTGGTTATCGAATCTTTTCAAATGTTTCAAACCACTTTGTTTTCTTCACAGGGAGGGATTCTATTTCATTTTTTCAATCAGCTGTTGTGATTTAGGAGCATGTTTCTTTGGTTGAAGGTGGGTAGACTTAGCCCAGCGTAACAGTCACCTTCCTCTGCCCCGCCCACTGACCCATTTTTGCAAAGTTGTTGAGTAAGATAAGGTAAGCAAACTGCTACTTTGGGGTGGAATAAAGTTGCTTCAAATCCTATTGACAACGACCCAGGTAAACACATAATTGAAGTGCGCTTTCCATTTGTAAATTCAGTGATTTAACCAAAGGTTGTATTGAAAATTGTGCACGTTTCAAAGTCTTTGGGACCCAAAATAATAGTCAAACATTTATTTTGAAGATCAGTTTGACCCCTGAGACCGAATTGGACAAATCCCTATCGATGACAGACTGCGGGGAAGTGCTGGCATTGACACTGGATTCCTTAGCTACAGTTTTACTTAGCAGGGATCACTTATCTGCCAGAGCAGTTTACACTCGAGATACTGATGCTGTCAGTGTTTTGACAGCTGACCCTGAGAAGGTGATCTCTCGTGAAAAGCGCAGGGGAGCAGACTTAATACACATCATTTCAGACACTGGTCTGGGTATGAAGGACACGTATCAATCTGTACCACGCTAATGGAGCCTGGAATTTATTAATGACTTAATGTGCTTCTTCAAGCCACAGTGGCAACAGACACATTTAGTCGATTAAATTTCACTGAATTTCTCTATTTTTACTAAGTTTAACTTGTTAAATATAAAAAAGGAAACCAATCTTTGGTTTCTGCTAAAGACAAATACACTCACATGGCTGAAGTATCAAACAAATTCTAGAATTACTGTGAACACGGTTAGTAAAATCTGACTGACAGACTTGTGACTGTTTTGTCTTGCTTACTGCACCTCACAGTTCGGTCCGTCTTATGACATAAGTTCACAAATAGACCATTCATTGACGATGCGCCTTATAATCCAATGTGCCCTACAGTGTGGAAAATCCGGTTCTTCACACTTCAGTCTTTTGTTAGTCTAAGTTTCAAAAAGACTTTCAGAGAAAACAAACTTGATGTAAAACCAAAAACTCCTTTGCTTGGTCAAATTTTTATGGATTTCCTCAACAAAATACTTGGAAGTATAACAGTGCTATCGACTTGGTCCAAAGTCCTTTTGGATTGATGTTGAAACTCTTCAGTAAAATTTGAAACATTTTTAATGATAAAAGAAAACTATTTTCCATTGTTAGATATCTAATTTTGGCTTCTTTTTTAAAAGATTATCTAACGGTTTATAAATTTTTAAAACAAGACTGTCTACTGTCAGAAAGACAGAATACTCTGCTCTAATGCAAAATGAAGATAAAGTGATACAATAATGTTACACAAATAGAAAAAAATAAGAAATAATCTGGTGCTTACTAGACCTTAAACAGGATAAGTAGACACTCAAACAGCCTTAATTATGTATCAAACAAAGCAGAAGCAGGGAGTGAAAAAAGACTCCATAATTCAATAGCTTAGAGTAATAATTTGAAGGTTGACATTTTCAGTCTCTCATTGTTATGTAGGAATTCTCTCTCAACATTCATTATAACTTCCTCCTATCAGTTCATTGATGTTTGCTGGCATTTCTTTCTGTATCTTTTCTGTCTCTTTCTGCAACGACTGTAGTCCAGTCGGGTCAAAGCGTGAACTCGGCTGTATGCAGACGTTACGATGCAAGACCCTTCAGTCGTTTTCGGTTTGGGGAGTGGAACGGTATCCGTGGAAATGGCTAAGTCTTTAAGGTTTACTATCAGGAGGGCATAACTTGGAAATCTGTGTTAAGGACATATGTTGTTACAGTGTTTGTGTCGACCACAGTGAAGTAAACTCGAACAGTAACTTAGCTTGCCACCTATAGACTTCAGTTTAATCAAAAAAATACAATTATGAAGACTTTAACATCTCTGTATAAACAGAACACACTATGTACTTATATACTGCTATTCTCACTTCTGAGACTGTTGTTTATTTTTGCACGCCAAAATTAAAAAAGGATTTCCGTTTAGTAGATGCTGCGCATTTAGGGACACAGCAATGGTGGCTTGAAGTTCAGGTCTTTCATTTTTTGAAGGTAAACTTTGTCTGTTTGACTTCATTGTGTTAACACACAAGGACAATAGAACACACAATGCAAAAAAAGAAACAAAAATCAATCAAACTCCTTCTTTGTGTTTGGGAAATCGATGTGTGCAGTTACCTTCAAGCGGAATTAACTCAGTGGTGTTATTTTTAACTAGAAATTCGTTCCATGCATAAAACTTGACTCCTTTTTCCACTTTGGTTGCCATCGTCTTTACATTTGCATTTGAGCGTTGACAACAGACACAGTGTTGTATCACCGGATTGCTGTGTCCAAAGAATAAAATCCCAGCAGTTTACAAACAGAAGCTAATCTTTCGCTTGAATGGAGGAGAAACTTTTCCTAACAAGTGCTTGGCGTTTGACACCCAACCCTTTCTTTTCATTTACTTTAAAGTTCGTGGACTTGTCTTGTATATGAGATATGTCATCTTTGCTTTTTCATCATCAGTGGGTCTCATGTTGCTTGTGATCTACGTAAATGGTCTGTTTACTACCTGTGAGGGTATTTCCTCTATATAAAAAGGTCAGAACTAATTTACTTGTGTCTTTTATCTTCACAGCTGGGTGAGAATTGATGAGTAGTAAGTAATTAAGCAGCACACGCGTTGCATTGGTGTCAGTTTGTCCTTTTTGCTCTCAGCCTTCTGGAACTAAACAGATCCATGGAAGATGCGTTCAGGTGAAGCGGGACGTCTGCCTATCTCAGAGTGCAACAAAATAAAAGGTGAAACTAGAGAATAACCAAGGTGGTGGAGCCAAACAAGGAAGATTAGGTCAAAGGAAGTGGACATACCTGTCTGTTGGAATGGTTTGACATCTATTGCTAATGAATAGAGAACTCAAACACAGCCAATTAGTTGCAGCGCTTGTTAAGGAAACCACTTAACACATGCTGTGTCAGGATAGATTGGCCTTTCATGGCTGCTTTGGGGCTTTCTGATATAGCTGCTGACAAGTGCATTAAAAAAGGCTTCAAGGTTTAGTGATCTCCTCTTTCTGCTGTGATATTTTCCTTTAGTTGCTGAAAAATGAGGGTCACTTGACTAAACAAGTACCAAACGATGAAAAGAAAATAGAAAAAAAAAAGTGTATGTTGTTCACATTTAGGACAAGTTGTGCTGTAATAAGCTTCAGAGCAAAAGGAAGAAGGGGCTGAAGAGGAAACGTGAATCAAAAGTGTGATTGGGAGATGAATAAGGAAGCCTTTGCAAGGAAAAGCAAGCGTTGCAGAATAGTGGAGACATCACAAAGAGGCAGAAGGGTGTGGAGGACTTGGCATGGTGAAGGGAAGAGCGGAAGATTGGTGCAATGCCACATGGGAGGACGACACATCTCTAATCCCCTGGAGAGTGAAGACAAGGAGGCCAGAC
Source organism: Oryzias celebensis (assembly GCA_014656515.1). NCBI lineage: Eukaryota > Metazoa > Chordata > Actinopteri > Beloniformes > Adrianichthyidae > Oryzias > Oryzias celebensis. The sequence continues at coordinate 16,422,698 of BNCR01000011.1, read as the reverse complement.
AACCCTGCTGATTGACTGGCAGCATCTTCACCTGTCATTCACCATCTACTCATCCTCATCAACGCTGGCTGGGTGCCCTGAGATGAAGCCAAGGGCAGAAAGTAAGTTCTGCTATGAAGGACTCACTCACTCACAGGATGATGTTGGTTTTTTTAATCCACTGTACAAAATAAAAGAAACTACAAAAAATTTTTTAAAAAGGCCTCCCTGTTATTCTGGCAGGGCTTCAGAGAGCTGTGTCAACTGTTTCAGATACAAACAAACGACAACAAAATCAACATCGCCCCGGCAAAGCAGTCGAAACGGAAAGAAGGCAACAAAAGAAACTCATCCATTAATCAGAGAGCTGTCAGTTTGTGTTGCTCTGATCAAAATAAAAAAAAATACAAAAAACACGTCAGTCTCTTTTCTTTTGTCTCCCTTCTGACTCAGGTGGTGTTGAGTCACGGAAGTTAAACAAGGAGAATTATTTCCACCTCTCCCTCCCTCGCAAACACAAATATGAGCATATTAATTACTGCACGACCTCGGTGGTGCTAGAATGACTCACCAGAGCAGTGCTGTCCAACAGGAGCTGCCAGGAGGAATGCATCACACCTCTCAGCGTTGGAGCTCAGGAGAGCCAGCTGAGGGAGTTTGGCTGGATTAGGACTGCACCCTCGTGTTCAACACGAGCAGTGCAAATCCCCTCAGATGGGTCGACAGCACCATCTAGTGGAGCTGTGACAGAATACACCCTCTTGCTGCAGGGAGGTGATCTGAGGGATAAAAATGAAGCTTTTGTTCTTTACAAGTCTCCGATAACTTTAGCCAGCTTAAAAATAGAGTTATAGCGATAACAGTTGAGCTGCTGGTGCCTACAGAGCAGCAGAGACATGTGAAAGTGCAGCTTCGTTTATGCAGTTTTCTTCAAAAGTCCCCCCAACAGAACTGGTGGAGAGCAGCTTCCACACAAAGAAAAGGAAATGTGTGCTCCTGCATAAAATAATTACCAATAAATAATTTATTGGTAACTTTGCACTGCAAAAATTTGTTTTTAGAAAGCATATTTTTCGTTCAAATTAAATTAAAAGAATTGAATAAATATGTTGACTGTCCAAAAAAATTGTCTTTCGACTTCAGTAAAATCCTGCCTGTTAAGGTTCTGTCTCAGTTTTATTAGTCAATGTGTTTTGGCAAAATGTAGTTTTTGCAATGTTCTGTTAAAAATGATTGGATGCAAAGCGGAGGAAGGATGCTAAACATTTGCTTTGGGGGGTTTCCATTTTCTAATATTTTTGAAACCATTAAAAAAGGAAATAAGAAAGCAATCTTGCTTGAAATGTGAAATAAATGTGTCGTGTTTAACCCGATGCCCTTTGGAAAATGAGTCTGACCGACTGGTTGATCACAGGCAGAAACTTTGACCAAGTAGAAGCTGAAATGCAGCCTCACTGTGGGACTTGAGGGCAAAACCCAAACCCCATATCAAAGCTATTATCTTCAGTGTCACGTTTCTGATTGCCCATTGGAACATCTTTCCCAAAACACTATCTGATGTGACACTGCTTTTACAAATCAGCCTCACTGCTGCCTTTGAACTGATTGCTTTTGTTGGAGCGAGCTCACAAACTTAGAGATGTTAAATCCCACTTTGAAAAATTAGATGCCTTTGTTCTGAAGCAGCAGAGAACCCAGCGCAGCAGAGTAGCCTGTAGGAAGAAACTGAGCGGAAATGTGCTTTCCACATTCGACACAGACAATTGATCAAAACTGACTAATTAAAGGATGTGTTTTACATATATTCATTTCCGTATCAAATATTAATGGGAATAAACGTATTTGTTTTTCAAATGAGCGTGAGGTTCTCAAATATTTCAGACACACCTCATTAAAGATACAGAGCCGAGAGCAAGCATGCATTTTTAAAACTGCAGAAATTCACAATGGCAGCTCGCTAGACTTGGCTCCTTCGTGTGGCCTAGATCAGCTCAGCAGAAGAGCGACTTCTGACAGAGATCAAGGTGTTCCTGTGGAGGAATCAAGAACCTCTGGTCTCCTTTTTACTTCAATATTTTAAAGAAAAACTCAAATGCGGGCCGTAGCTCCTTTTTTTTTTTTTTTAAACATTCACCAGGAGCAGCTTGATTCCATTCCAGAGATAAATCAGACTTCTGAGTAGTTTGTAGAGATCATTTGAACAGGCTCCAAAAACATTCACATCTTTAACGTTTCCAAGGTGGGAAAAGTGTCCAGTCATCTATTAAATCATGCAGAACCTCAGTAAAATGTAGTACACTTGAAGTTCATGTCATTAAGTATACTTGAGCAGAAACAGAACAAGTACACACGTGGACAAAATTGTTGGTACCCCTCAGTTAAAGAAGGAAAAACCCACAATTCACACTGAAATCACTTGAAACTTACAAAAGTAACAATAAATATAAATGTATTGAAAATTAAATAATCAAAATCAGCCATCACTTTTGAATTGCTGATTAACATAATTATTAAAAAAAACTAATGAAACAGGCCTGGACAAAAATGATGGTACCTCTATAAAAGATTGAAAACTATTTGACCAGACTGACATGATTAACTCAGGTGTGTCCTTTAATTGACATCACAGGTGTTACCAAACTCATAATCAGTCAGTCTGCCTATTTAAAGGGAGACAAGTAGTCACTCTGCTGTTTAGTGAAAAGGTGTGTACCACACTGAACATGGACAACAGAAAGCGAAGGAGAGAATTGTCCCAGGACATCCGAAAAAAAATGATAGATAAACATCTTAAAGGTAAAGGCTATAAGACCATCTCTAAACAGCTTGAACTTCCTGTGACAACAGTGGCTCATATTATTCAGAAGTTCAAGACCCACGGGACTGTAGCCAACCTCTCTGGACGTGGCCGCAAGAGGAAAATTGATGACAAATTGAAGAGACGGATCGTGCGAATTGTATCCAAAGAGCCCAGAACAACCTCCAAAGAAATGAAAGGTGAGCTCCAAGGCCAAGGTACATCAGTGTCAGATCGCTCCATTCGTCGTTGTTTGAGCCAAAGTGGACTTCATGGGAGACGACCAAGGAGGACACCACTGCTGAAAAACAATCATAAAAAGCCAGACTGGAATTTGCAAAAATGCATGTTGACAAGCCCCAAAGCTTCTGGGAGAATGTCCTTTGGACAGATGAGACCAAACTGGAGCTTTTTGGTAAGGCACATCAACTCTATGTTCATAGACTCAAAAACCAAGCATACGAAGAAAAGAACACTGTCCCTACGGTGAAACATGGAGGAGGCTCAGTCATGTTTTGGGGCTGCTTTGCTGCATCTGGCACAGGGTGTCTTGAATGTGTGCGAGGTACAATGAAATCTGTAGACTATCAAGGCATTCTGGAGAGAAATGTGCTGCCTTGTGTCAGAAAGCTTGGTCTCAGTCGCAGGTCATGGGTCTTCCAACAGGACAACGATCCAAAACACACAGCCAAAAACACCCAAGAATGGCTGAGAGAAAAGCGTTGAACTATTCTAAAGTGGCCTTCCATGAGCCCAGATCTGAATCCCATTGAACATCTGTGGAAGGAGCTGAAACATGCCATTTGGAGAAGACACCCATCAAACCTGAGACAACTGGAGCAGTTTGCTCATGAGGAGTGGGCCAAAATACCTGTTGACAGCTGCAGAACGCTCATTGACAAATACAGAAATCGCTTCATTGCAGTGATTGCCTCAAAAGGTTGTGCAACAAAATATTAAGTTATGGGTACCATCATTTTTGTCCAGGCCTGTTTCATTAGTTTGTTTTTTTTTAATAATTATGTTAATCAGCAATTTAAAAGTGATGGCTGATTTTGATTATTTAATTTTCAATCAATTTTTATTTATTGTTACTTTTGTAAGTTTCAAGTGACTTCAGTGAGAATTGTGGGTTTTTCCTTCATTAACTGAGGGGTACCAACAATTTTGTCCACGTGTGTATACTATAGACCATGTATGTTTAGTGTAGCAAGTAATACTACTTCAGACTAAATTGGAACGTTTTCTACAGAAAGTATATAAAAAGTAAACTTCAAGTACATCAGCTCACTTTTAGCATAGAACATAAATATTTGTAGTTCACTTAAACTACTTTTGCTAAGTGGACAACACTGGAAATTTTTTAATTTGTAGAATTGTATTTTTTTTTTATATGGGGAAAAGGGGAGGGGCTGCATGGTGGTGTAGTGGTTGGCGCTCTCGCCCCACATCAAGAAGTCACTGGTTCGAATGCTAGCTGGGATTCTTCCCTGAGGCGTTTGCTTGTCGTTATTCATCGTGCATGTTTGGGTTTCCTCTCACAGTCCAAAAACATGCTTTTATTATAGATTCATTGGCATCAATAAATTGTCCCCAGGTATGAGTGTGTAACTGTGTGGCCCTGAAACGAAGTGGAATCCTGTGGAATCCAACAGTAGCCGGGAAGACTCCAGCAGGGTCTGGGTCTTCAAAAATCCTTGGACAGGATGAAGAATTCCTAGCATGCTGCTCTGTGAGCACAGTCTCCATAATCAATGGTGTCAAATCAAAAACGGAATTTCTTCCATTGTAACAGCCAGACCCGGTGTCTGTAACCTTTAATACCAAAAGTGTCTTTTAGATCAGTTTCCTGATGATCAAACCCTAGCAAAAGCTACACAGTCACCCTTAAGAAAAGACAGAATGTTTCTGGGTTTTGTTTTATGGCTTTTAAGACATTTGTAAAATGCAACTTTTCCATGATATACGAGGATTGAATTTTTTTATCAGCATTAAACAACTAATTTAACTTCTTTTACTTAGACCGAGGCACATTCAAGTTCCCTTCAAAATAAAATGCATCATGTGCCAAAGAAGATCCTCCTGCTAAGATTTAGTTGAACTAAAAAAGCAACAAAGCCAAAACAAACATGGCATTTTCTATAACTATGACTTTAATGCACCTTCACTTTCCCTTCTCTCCTTTTAAAATTAACATTAGCACAGAATCCTTTTTTTTTAAGCCAGGTGTTTTAGGCTTATTCTAATAAACCTCTCTTAACATTATTTTTTCCAGAGATATTAACATTTTAATACAAATGACAAAACTTGGAAAAACTACAAAACTATAATTTATTGTAATTCTTGTCATTTTTCTTCAAAGCTAAAAAGCTAAAGAAAACAAACTTTAAAAAATCATTTGTGATTATTTAATACAAATATTTAAAGCAAGCAAATTGAAAAATAAAAATAAACTAAGTTTATATTTTTAAAGGATTGGAAATCTGATCAGGCCAAAAGAAGGAATATGAGAGCCGTTTGACGCAATTTAAATTAATCCTTAATAAATCCAAGTATTGATGAGAATTCTGTTGGGAAGCAATGCTGTTCTTACTACATTTAACCAGGTAAATATCATTTTGATGTTTTTATTACCCACAAAGGCAGCTATGATGACTGGTATTTAAAGATTATGAAGCAGACTGCCACCCAGACAGTGACTCACTTAAGAAAGGACTCAATTTAGACAGATAATAAAAAGAACTGGTCCAACAGAAGGGCTACGAAACTGGGTGCAAACCTGACTGGTCTCCAATTCAGACGTGTTATATGAACACTCCCAGAATTTCAATTTAAAAAAGTGCATATATATATATTATATATATATATATATATATATATATATATGATAAAATGTGGTTGTTGGGGACCAAAAACGATCATTTAAAAATGGAGAAACCCATTTCTTCTTCAGTCATTTTCGACTACAGTTCTAAAACCAACACTTTTAGGTAATTTTCTAGTCTTAATTTAAGGCTTTAACTAATGGCAATTAAAAAGAAAGAAAAAAACTTAATGACTCATTTAAAAAGCACTAAACTACATAGAGCCTATTAGAGTAGGAGTGGATAGAAACCAAAGGTCTTCAGCTTTGCAGAAAACTCATCTCGTCCTCACAATCACCCTTTCAACCTTCATCTGTCAGGCGGCTTCTGACTCCACAATGAGTCATATCTGTTACAAAGCCCGCAGACCCCGTCAGCGGTCAGCCTGATGTGGTGCGTACAATGACTGGTTTTTTGCGACTGTAAATATCACAGAAACAGGGCCGGACTTTTGGGGGGCAGATGAGTCTGCTTCAAACCGCTCTGTTGGCACACTTTCTCTGGAGCTCTAAAACTTACTGTTTACACAATGTAAATGTAAAGCAGAGGTTTCACTTGACAGATTTATGCAAATGATCTTCCAAGTAGAAACAATCCTGCAAATGTACTATGATTATTCAGAGGGAACAACATTTAGCTGCTAGTCAGAAGTTCAGCCTTTCCTGAGTGATTACTCAGGAAAACAAAAGAGAAAAGAGGCTGAACTTTAACAACAAACCTCGTTTTTAGATCCATTTTAATAAAATAAATGTAACTATAAAAATGTTTGTTTCATAAGTATGTTTTGTAATTCCCTTGCTGAACAGCAGAGGGCGCAGCTGGTTCCTGTCTGGACTGGAGTCGTGATTACCAGTTGAAGCCTGTGAGTCATTTCTCAGTACCACGGTGTCCTGTGCTTTCCACGTGGTGCTGAGTCACCCTCCACAGTGGAAAAAGAACATGCAGGCAGTGTGTGATGAGCACATACTATTCAGGAAAGACTTCCTAAAAGGAGGGCAAAACAAAACTTCAGGAGGCAACAGACCTAAATACCTACGAGGGGCGTTTAGGGCACTGCCTGAAGCAGCGTCATCCACACATGTAAATGCTTGGCTTTTTTCCTCCACCCAGTCACTCCATGCAGTCAGTCACTGGTAATTTGAAACACAAAGTAAGAAGAAAAAACGCACAAATGCTTTTTATTTCCATTTATTTATCTTGAAAGAACCAATACGAATTGGGGATATTTTCAAAATGGGTACAATGATAAAAAAGTGATCATTTCCGTTCGTCTCCACCCGATCAGATTGGATCTTAGGCTCTTGTGTATACAAGTTGAAATATGCATATTTCTGGAAATCCTGTCGAGTTTCCACTTCTAGTAAATAAAGTACAAGGTGTGGCAGATTCTTTTCTCCCCCCCCCCTCTGGTTTAACTCCCTGGATCATGTCTGAAATGTTTCTGGTCCCGCTTCTGTGGCGAGACGCTCGGCAGGGTTTAATTGGCTTATCTGAGGTTGAATGATTATTGCACTCCAACAAGAACTTAAAAATGAAAAAAAAAAGAGGAAACATGGCTCTCAAACAATTGGAAAACAAACTATTGAATAACAAAGTGCCCTTGCCCTGCCAAACTAACTGCCAGATGTGAATAAATAGTCATATTCAGACTGTGAATCCCTAAACTGAGAGTGACCTAAAACAAGTGAATGTTAAAAGGAAAACACTACTGCATTTTCAGGTGAACCTTTTGGGTTTTGTGCAAAAACGACAGTCACAATGTGTTCAAAGTTCAAAAAGAGTTTTAAAAAGGAACTTCTGTTTTTTGGCCTAATCATTTATGTGAAAATCAGAGTACAATAACATTTCCTCCACCGTCACCATGTTTGTGTAAAGGTTCACATAAAAGAAATTGGTTTTCCATGATTTCAACTGAACATACAAAACTAAAAAGAGGATGGACTTGAGTGGAAAATTCTGGCCCCATGTAGAACATTAGAAGCGGGAGGAGGGCCCTTCTGTGTGCTTTGACCTTCCATTCATTGGTTCGGCTGGTGGATCCCCAGATCTGGATTCAATTGCTTGGATCAATTAACCACGACTCAGTGTTAACAATTCATCACAATAATTACTGATAGCACTCTTTATATTTTTTTTAACTGCATGTTGGAGGATTCCTGACTAGATGCTTACTAGACAGATGTGCTGACACGAGCCTACTGCACGCAGCAGTTGTGGCTGTTGTTATCCTTGAACCTCAGGCGCATCTTGGGCCTATATTTCTCAAGGTAAAGAAGCTGTTTGGAGTTGAAGGCTCCACGTCTCTTCCTACAAAAATCAGAGGACATGAAAAAGGCAGGAAGTTAATCTGTCAATTGCAAGATCTGTGAGAAAAAACTGCAAAAGGGCAAAAAGGGAAAAAATGTAATAAACGTAAGATTTGCAGAAAATTAAGAACACTGACTGTATGAGAACTGGACAGAGTGAGTGTGATGTCATCCATAGAAAGTTATTTACTGCCTCCAACAAAATGAAGTCAATCCAGACGCTAGACCACATGCTTTCACTGAAGCATCTGATTGGCCTATTTATAATTTGAATAACTTGAAAAAAATAAGGATTAGCAAGAACATGTTAAAAAAGGTACAATGGCAAGAACTAGTAAACTGATAAATAAAATGACTGAGTAATGACTGTTTATTTCTCAACTATATGGGACTTTGGCGTGTTGTAACTAGAGAGTACTCCCAGTGTGGAATGTAAAGGGGGAGGAGTCACTCAGGCCAGCTCTCATTTACAGTCAATAGTTAAGAAGCACAGGAGTGACTCTACTTACTGCCTTATGTACTGAACAGCGTCTTCATACTTCATCCCATTTTCAATGAGAGCTAAGGCCACCAGGACTGGAGCTCTAAGAGGTGGAGAAACCCAGAGAAAGGAGACAGAACATTTAAATGTCAAATTTCACGTGGTTCAATAGTAATAAAGTGGAGAAAGAGGGAGGGAAATGAAACCTGGGAAACAAGCCTGGGAAATCGACAGGGGTGCACAAGTTCACCGCTGTCCTGCTGTGGCGCTGCATTAACACTTACACACACAAAGTGATAAGTTACTGTAAGATAGCCTTCTCCTTCTCAGAGGGGAGTCGAAGTGAGAAAAAGAAATAAATAAAATCCAAAGCACTGGCTAGCAAAGATCTGAGAAAAAAAACTGTATGAAAACCCCTGATCATATTCAATTTAAAAACTTTACAACTGCTTCTTACATTGCGTCACACAGATAAAGCATAAAAAAAAGACGAATTCAGCAAATACTGTGAAACAGCCAGCAGAGGGTCTCCAATTGTCCAAGTTTTATTTTTTTGAATATTTATTTTTTCAATTTTAGCTTATTTTATTTTCCTCCAGTTTAACATTTTAGAATAGTTTGTGTCTAAATGTATGTATTCTACTCTTTTCTTTCAGTTTTAATTTTTTTTTCCTAATCTTTGTCTAATTTTGAACTCCTGTACTTTCCTCATGGAGTCTGACAACACCAGGGACTGTGCCTGCTCAGTGAACAGGGATCATTACTGTTGGATCGACCTGGTCTGGGCAGTCAGGGATCTGGTACCGCAGCCATACTGATGTGCGGTCCCAGGTGTTATCTGGGGGACACCCTCTCGCCAGTTTCTCAACATTAACAGGACAAAAAGTGTGAATCTGACAAGACACCCAGAACAAGAAAAATTGACAGTCAGGACTGGGTTGTTAAGAAGAGTGAAAAGGTGAAGGAGAAAAACATGAAGACTTAAAAATAACCAAGCAAATTCTCGAGGCCCTGTAGCTCTGAACTCCCTGACCTCAACACACCAGAAGCAGACATGGGAGATAAAAAGCACTTGTGCTTGCTTGCTAGCAAAGTCTCCCTACCAACTAGATAATGCTGAGGAAACAGAAGATGACAGGCAGAATACCCAGACTCTTTCACACATGCACTGATTCTGCTAATCTGCTAGCAGCGTCATGGGTTTATCATGCACCTGGTGCTTTTCCAAAACATTTTGATTTGGGAATCTTACTGGGTCAGACTATGACATTTCAACATCACTTTCAACACAAAAAAGAACGACCTGTTGCAGGAAAATTACTAGATAAGACATGGTGGGCAAAAAATGATAAAGACTTAAATATTTTTTTCTTTTTCTGTCCAAGTATCTAGACCAGACAGAAAAAGAACTTAAAAGATTTGAGGAAATAACATTTTCAAAGCCTATTTGTCAGTTTATTAACTTCTTACACCAAAGCTACTCATATTACAACTGAATGGTTTTGCATTTCTGTGGTTTAGAAACAGCTGTGATGGAAAACTTAATCTCTTGCAATACATTAAATTCCAATTTACTTGTTAGAATTGCTGTTTAGGGGGCTGCTCAGTGGTGCAGTGGTTAGCGCTCTTGTTTCACAGCCAGAAGCCTTCTGGGGGGCCTGAAACAGAATCACCAATGGGGGACCTTTCTGCGTGGAGTTTTTTTTTTTTTTTTTTTTTTTTTTTTTTTTGGGTAGTATGGGTCTGCGATTAGTGGCCCTGTGACAGACTGGCGACCTGTCCAAGCTGTACCCCACCTGGAGCCATGCGGGGTCAGGTTAGGCTTCGACAACCCCGTGACCGCAAAAGGGATAAAACGGGCTTAGAAAATAATGATGATACATTGATGTTGACCAGTAATAAACAAAAACATGCCAAAGTGATTTAGTTAGCAGCTTTTTGGCAGTAACTGACATTAAATAAGGCAAGCAGTGTAAATGACCAGATGCTGATTCTTTCACAGAGCAATAAGTACATTTTTGAAAACATTCATGATAAAAAAATGAGACATCTGAATGAAACGCACCGGCCCAGCCCTGCCACACAGTGCACAGCAATGCAGCAGCCAGGCTCCTCTCTGAATTTGGTGTTGAGCAGCTTGAGCCAGTCATCCACGATCTGCGTGGGAGGAGGTGCCCCATCATCAAAGGGCCAGTCCTGAACGAAAGAACCAACAAAATGCAGATCAGTCAATCTTTGAGACCACGACTGGCAGTCACTAATCTAGATGGCCATTCTTACCAGAACTTGTATTCCCTCTTTTTCCACTGGAGCCTTATCATAAGTGGCTTCACATACTCTCACCAGTGTATTCACCTTAAACTTCTTCAGGTCCTGACAGAGAGAAGACCGAGTTTGAGACTGCTTGTAAACATGCAAACTAACACAAAGGAAGAAGAACATACCTCAGTGAACTTGTTAAGTGTGGCATTGGTAGGATTGTGGGTGATGAGGAACTTCATGCAATCGTAGGAAATCTCGACTGCTGCAGGGCGGTTCATGTTGGCGAGACGGCTTTAAAAAAACAATTACAATACAAAAATCTTACAAAAAAAGCGTTTTTCTTTTGGCTCAGAAAACAGCAAAAACTGCTAGGAGACTTGTTTATTCAGGGAAAGGTAGAATAAATAAAAATGACAACACGTGGGGGAGGAAAAGTCAGGAGAACAAGTCTTCACTGTAGGATGATGCACAGAAAAAGGTAACAAAAAGCATAAATGTGCCCACAGTAATCTGGGATGTGAAAATGGTGAATAAACTAATAGAATAAAAGAAAGAAAAAAAAAAGATGATTAAAAAAATGAATATAAAAAAATGATGATGCTATCCAAGAATCATCCAATGAGTTTACCCCATTCAGGAGAGCTGTTTGTGATTGGCTGTTAAAGGAGAAATTAGAAAGCAACGATTTTTTCAGATTGACTGGGACAAGGCGGGGCAGTCAGGCCAAGGACTACGCAATATCCCAAGGAGCTTTTTTGGATAAATCAACAGTTCCTATTGTGCTGGCAGTCAGGGGGGTTTCTGGGAAGCGTAGTCCTTCACAGTGCGGCCGATTCACTTCTCCACTGAGGTGAGGTGCTGTGCCTGGCAGAACTCTCCGGTCACACACGCCATATAGGTTCGGCTAAAGTCAACAAAGAAACCCTGCAGAGAGGACAAAAAACAACAAAAGTCAAATCAAGCAGGAGGTCGTCGTCTAGGTGAATGTCAGAATGTCAAAATTTCAAATATGCTAAAACTTTCAAATATGCCAAAACTCCTAAACCACAAACTCCTAAAAAAACTCCTAAACAAAGTTGTGGCAACAACTTTTGGGGAAAAGAAAATGTTTGCTGATTTCTGCATGTTCTTCAGCTTTGAAAAATTGGGTCTGTCATAGGCTTGAAAAGCTTGTTACAACTGATATGACCGTGTTATTTACACTATATATGTCAAAATATTCTCCCTAGAATTTAAGACTATGTATGGAGCGCTGGTCATGTTTTCTGCTCGAAGGAAATAAAAAGTGGATTGAAAACACATTGGATAAGTCGGTTTAATTTTACTGAGTGGAAACTAATAATATTCACAGCATGGATGGTTTCATAATGTTCCCTCTCATAACAGGTAATGTCTGGTCTGTAAATAGCCAGGGAGCAGTCAAACGGTTGCCAAGTCCTTGGCAGTCTAAACTCAGCTGCCACAAACTGGCTGCAACTGTCTCAGATCAACATGGGAGGGGGGCTGTGAGCTGACACTGGCTACATACACAAAGCAGTGGGTGGGTGAAAAGCCTGGACTTCAGCACCATGTCACTGACAGCAGTCAAGGTGGAGATAAAAAAAAAAAGTGGGCATCAATTCAAAACGCATTCAGACTTCAGTCTGCATGTTTTACTCTGGTCATTCAGCTTAACCAGTTAGTACTGGTTGTATTCAATTTGCCCCAATTCAATGTAAGTTAAGCATTTTTTTTTTTTTTTACTTGTAAGCAGTTTTAACCAATTCTCTAAAATTTTAAGAGAAGTAAAATGTTATTTTAATGTCAAACTTATCTATAAAAAGCAAACAAAGAAGTGAAATCAACAAAAACATTCCACCAAATAAAACTAGTCAAAAACATGGCATAACTGTTGGGGTCTCGAGTTAAATTTAAGTTTTTCAAGGGACATGAGGGGACTTTCAGTTTTGCCTGATGTATGTAGCCAGGTCCTCGTTTTTGGGGGGTGGGGACAGTTTTGTTGACTAATCGTATTAGAATGTACTTCTGCTTACATTTAATATATACTGGTACTTAAAAGATGCTACATTTTTGATTACAACAAGCTATAATAAAAGTAAAAACATGTTTTTAAATGAAGTTTTATAGGCGAGACTATTAGAAAAGAAATGTTACCCAAGTGCCTACCTAAGTATTATTTAAACAAAAAAATAAAAAATACCTTTAGCAAAGTAAAAAATGAAAAAGATAGTAATGCTACTCTTTGTTATTTCACAGAGGCCAAAGCTCATCCAGCTTTTGTCATGTCATTGATAACAGTGTCAGACAGGAACAGGGTTCTTTTGGACATGCAATTCAATTCTGCCCTGTGAATACAACTCCAAACATGAACAATGTGGCATCTGATTAGTAAAATAATTGGGTAGCAAGCCACATACAACATCTATGCTTTGCTAAAACACTGAATTATGCATAGACTGCATACTTCAGTAAAATGGAAGCAAGTCATTTGTAGATCACTTAAGTTTTAAGCTACAATCTTTAAGATGTAAGTCAACAAATAACAGCCAGCTGCCTTTAGCCACAAAAAAAGCATGTAAAATTATGCAATATAGATTTTGAGTTTTACTCTATAGATTACAAAAAGAACAAATAACCACATGAAGTCAAACTGTTTATACAGGCAAAACATTTTTACCACACAGGAAACCGATGCTGTACAGTGTCGCCTTTGTTTTTTTTTTTTGTTTTTAGAAGCTTTACTTTGCAAACAATTTCAGCTTTTATATGACTTAATGTAGACTAATGTTATTTATCAAGTGCATTACAGTATATAAAAAAAATAATCTGCTAATCAGATGCAAGTCTCACCATTTCTGTTAACCTGAACTACTGAATGAATTCAAATACTTGTATACCATCAAGTTACACAAACTAAAAAACAAAAATAAAAAAACTCATCCTGTTTTGACTAGAATTGCTTATGGAAATCCATATCTGACTTTTATAACATAGCTGACTCTTTATATTTTTTTTTCTGCAACACTAATTAAAACATTATCCTTCATTAGTGGGAAAGTATCAATTGAAAATATTTAGAAGAAATAATTCAACATGTTACACAAATGTGAGGACTCCAAATGCATCTTGCAATAAGTATCATAACCCTAAACCTTATGGGCAAAAATGAAAAACTAAAAAGGAATAAGTAACAGCTCCAATGTTGTGTATGCAAAATGCGATAAAGGTTTTGAAAACTGGGTGAAAGATTACCAAAGTCAGGGTTGATCCTTGCAGCCTGCTCGTCAAAACGTGCCATTATCAAGTGCTGCGAAAGGCTGAAAACAAAGGACTAAACACCAGTTTGGGCCTAGCCAAAAACATGATACCAAGTCTTTCATATACTGCTCAGCATAAATGAGTACACCCTCTTTAAAAAGTGCCAATTTAATTAGTAGCATGATGAACAAAAAGACAATTCCAAAACTTTCCACAAGGATGAGTTTTATTGAACACTTATTTAACTCCAAAACATAAAATTAACGTGAATAATGTAACTTACATCACAAAATCTTCAGTTTTACTCAGATTGGTTGAAGCAAAAATGAATGGACCCTCCATCAAAATCTACCACGTCTAATATTTTGTATGAGCACCGTGATTTTGAAGAACGGCACCAAGTCTTTTAGGCATGGAATGAACACGATGGCGACATAGGTCAATATCAAGAATAACCCCTTTTCGGGCCTGGATGGTGGATGGAGAGCCATGCTCAACTTGTTGCTCCAGAATTCCCCACAGATGTTCAATTGGATTCGGATCAGGAGACATACTTGGCCATTCAATCACCGTTATCATGTTCTTCTTCAGAAAGGGAACAGTAGCTTTCCATGTGTGTTTTGGATCAATGTCGTTTTGGAAAAATCCACGACGACCAAGTGCATGGAGTGATGGCAGCATCTACTCCTTCAGAATAGCTTCCTTCAGCTCTCCAACACCAGCAAGCCCCACTAACGGACACTGCCACCACCATGTTTCACTGTAGGTTCCATGCACTTTTCTTTGAAATCCTCACCTTTGTGAGTTGGGGAAATCCCTTTTTTGTGTGTGCAAATTAACAAATCTTGTTTGCAATCAACGGCCCGTATTTGTAGGTGTATTTTATAGTACAATAACTCATAGAAAATGTTGATTCTGAAAAGACACAAAAGGTCTCCTGAAAAATGTAGCAGGGTGTACTCATTTTTGCTGAGCACTGTATATCAGAATAGAGCTGTGACAGAAAGTCTAGAGCAAGATTGGCAAAATTTGCACAGCTTGGACATGCTCCCGTCAAGCCTCTTCCAACTTTGAGTACATGTGCCAGAATCGGGTGACAGTCCAGTGTGAACACCGTATGCTAAAAGCGCGTGGAAGTATGCCCGTTTAGCGCATTGCATGTTGTACACCTTTCAGCTTATCCCTTCAGAGGTCACCACAGCAAATCAGCTTTTACTGATTCACACAGGTGATTTGGCAGAGTTTTACACCAGTATGCTCTTCCTGACACCATCCTGCATTTCATCTGGGCTGTGGACTGGCACAAGAAGCCGGACTCTGGTCGCCCTTTAGCTACATTGTTAGGCAGTAGCGTGAAAGGTCCTGCCTAAAGGATTAAGCTCATTGGGCCCCTGTGAGGCAAAACCTGGTTTCCTGTGCGCCAGCCAACAGAGCCACCTTCACTTGCCCGGTGTTTACTTAGCATAGAACAAATGTTAGATGTAGATTTTCAGCAACAAGGTGTTCCCATTTAATGTCAGTAAATCTAAATTCAAATTCATTTTAAAGTTTATCCTCAGAAAAAGTAGGCAAAAAAAAAAATAGAAGCATTTATTACCATAGCACACAGCTATTCTTGATTGAGTAGGTTCACCTAGTAAACTGGCGTTGCATGACTCATTTGTGTGATTAAAGTCTGAGAATGAAACTTTACTTTAGCATAACAGTTTAAAAAGTCATGATATTTTGATCTAAATGATGTGAAACTGCAACGCCTACTGTGAGAACAAGTTCCTACAGATCTTCCAAACAAAATTGAGTTACAATGACACTAACAACACTAATCTTTTCTCTTCATTCATCGAGCCTAACTGCAGCCAGTCCAAAACAAGTTATGAAAATCAACAGAGAGAAATAACCTCAGACCATATATGTTAATCAAAAATGCACCATCATGTAATCATGTGCAACATTTGACAGCTTTTACCAATGAGTGCAGCAAACACAAAGTAACTAATGTGCGTAATTAACAGGGATTTGCGTTACCATGGAACTTCCTGTTACTACCGGTAACTAGAGGGGATCACGACGATGTTTAAAAAAACAACAAATAAGCAACTTTTTTTTCTCATCATGTAGAAATAAATAGTCTGGAAATGAAAGCTAGTCTTGGAAATACCTGTGCAACAAGTGCTTAAATGTGTAAAATTGGAAAAGAGAATGAATAGCCAAGAACGTGACAAATGTCTGAATACCAAGGAAGGGTTTAAAGGCAGGGAAGTGAAACAAACTTAAACTGGGATGTTTGAGTTCTTGTTATTTTTATTTCTTGTGAAAGATGGCAGTATTATACGTTTCTCTTTCTCGTGGTTTGAGGTTGTGCGTCTCTCAGTGGTGTTTTGTCTGGAGTCAGTCTGACCAGATTGCTGCCTTGAAGCAGCTGGCAAGCTAATTTTCTGTCTGAGATCCTAGTCAAGTGGCAGGGACAGCACATGTCCTGTGTGTCAAAGGGGACTTAGAAGGAATTAGCAAAGTAGTGGATGATTCTGCGCAAAAGTTAAGGAAACAAAAGATTAAATTACTGATGGGGACCAACATGTTTTGAATTTGAGCAAGTAAAATATGAAGCATGGCAACAAGCGAAGCTTAAATAAACTTAGTTATTGACAAAAACGGATTATTATTGCAGACAAGCAAAGATAAAAAATATATATATATATATAAAAAAAACATGTTTTAATTCAAAAACATATTAAAATAGGATTATTTTACACCCTTTCAATTCTTTGTCAATATAAAGCTAACAGCATGATACATTTTGAAAATTGTAATGGTGGCACAACAGCTGGATGGCTTGCAAAAAGGACAAAATAGTAGATAAGCCACACAAAACATTAGAAGAAGCATGAAACAGAAGTCTAAAGAAAACCTAATTGTTAAGATTAGAGAGAATCTCACCTGCTTGATAGTGTCGGATTTTATAGGTTAAGAAAAAACATTAAAATGTCATAATTAAAAACTGTTTGTTACATTCTAAAAAAAACCTCAACTATATTGTGTTAAAGTTCAATTTTTAAGTCTGCTTTGTAATAAAGAGTGTAAGCGCATGTCTATAGAAAGTAGGGCGTTAATCTGGTCTTTGAACAGTGTGCCAAAAGAGAAGTAAACAAAAGTTAAATAGATGTATTAGTCATGTTAAATCTAAAGAGACCCAGCAGCTGTCTATGTGAAGCATTTGACCAAAACAGCTAGCACTAAAGCAACCCAGGCCCTTAGTCATCAGGGTATTTCCTACTTCTGAGATGCAAAACAGAGATCCCCAAACTGTTGGATATGTTCCAAGCTTCAAGCACTGTGTAAACCAACGTTTGATCACCAGATTCCAAATTCAAAACAAAGTTTTAAAGGGGCCATACCATGAAAAACCAACATCTTGAGCTTTTAAGTGTATACTGTTCATTCCTCACTATAAACGACCTCAAAGAGGTATTTTCACGCATTTCTGAGTAATCCTCAAAAAACCTGTGCTCTCAGCAGCAACACCTCCCCTACCCACAAAAACGAACAGGTTCTCGCGAGCTAACATTATAGATTGAGAACAGCCCCTTTCAGGAAGAGTCTGCGCTGCCACCACCACCAGGATAACATACGCTTTCTCTGCTAAGCTAGCAGTGATCTGTAAAACGCTTTTACTTTACCAATAAGCACATCCATCTTTGTAAAACGTTCGAATGTTTGCATGCATGCAGAGATCGTGTCGTTTTACTTCCAGGTTTGAAAAGAGTTCACAAAATAACTCAAATTTCATAAGTCATTTGTTTTTTGTGTTCCAAAGGTAATCTATGGTCATTTATATGGATATCGTTTACTCTGATAGGCTTAAGAAAATCATGGTATGGCCCTCTTTGAAGCAAAAACTTGTAACTTTACAAATTAGTGGCCGAGTAGTTATTTGTTTCAACATAAGGTCAAAGTTCCTTGGAGAAGGCTGACCTTCAAATCAATCAATTATTCAAACTCTGTATTAGTTGTAGTGTTTACTTTGCCTTTTGTGCTGTTATTTATGTCTCTTCACTACTCCACACAAGAGGATGACACGGGAGTGGATTTTCACTCCTGTCTTGTCCCGCTCCCACAAAGAGTAATCCCGTCCCGTACCGCTCCCAGAGCAAAATTTGAAAAATAATCCTGTCCCGTCTTGCTCCCAGTAATCTGACTCCCCCTCCTGTTAAATAATACCGCTTCTGTCCCCCTCCTATAATGTTCTGTTTTCTGGTCATGTAGAACATATGTAATTGTCATTTTAATGTGACGTTTTTTGGGTTTTAACTTGTAAGGCAAATTACATCGTAATTTTTTATTACAATGTAATTTTTAATTATACATTTTTTTATTCCATCTGATTTTCCTTCCAGTTTTCTGAACTTAACAGAAGAGTATTTCATCTCCACTCTTCTCTGGATATCATATTTTCTGTCAACAAACTTTCCATGGTTGTAATTCTCTTCCTCGCTGCCATTGAAATACAATTGCTGCACTTTCGATTTAAGCAGGAAACCGTGACTAGAAACACGGATAGCTTCTGGGTAATGTTATATTTTCAATTACATTCAGTTACATAGTAGGCTTATTAGAAAACTACAAAATGGCTCAGCCTTTACCTTTTGTCCTCGTTCTCATTGGTTGTTAGTGGTGGAAATTCTGAGAACCGGCTCTTTGGGATCGGCTCACTAAAAATAGCTGGCTCTTTCAGCTTCCAAACAGCTCTTTGGGTTGCTTTGATGCTCTACTTAACTTATTATCAACAGCTACATAAAATTATGCACAACATGAATAACTAATGTAAAAAAGTGTTAGAAGTGTTTAATAAACTTCTGTTATATCCTCCTTCCAGATAAAATGTACAAAATAAATGATAAACAAAAACAAGTTTTTACAATTCAACTTTTAACTATACACAGTTTTAGTTTTTTGCTTTTAAACAAATTTGAAGCAAAATAACAAAACAATGCAAAATATTAATTAAAATATGCAAAATCAGATTAAAAAAAAGACAATAAGGGTTTGCATTTAGAAATACAGTTTTGAAGAAAGTTCTTTCAGTTGTCTGTAGAGCCTGTTTTAGATTAAATGACTTTTCTGCAGACTACACTCTTCTTTGTGTTATCAATAAAAATGAAATGGTTCTTGATTTTGCTTCTTTTATTTTAAATATTTTACCTTGATGTACTTGATGAAATCTGAAGAAAACAACCCTATTTCTCTTCTGTTTTGGGTTGTTTTTAGGAATGTCAGTGCTATGACAGGTCACTTTAACATTCAGTAAACAGAATACACAAACTAGAAACGTACAAGCGACCTGCCTCTGCCCCACCAAAGTGCAAAAGATCAAGACGAAATCTAGCAAGGACAAAATCTAGCAAGCCCAGGTAAGTTGCTCCTTTTTTAAACTTACCTCTGAAACTCGTTGCAAAAAATAAAATCTTTAAAAATTCGCACCAAGTGAATTCTTTTTTATTTTATAAATACTTAAAAAATGTGTTCATAGTACAAAGTTTACAAAAACGATATCAGCTCATCATGACCTGGGTCGTAATTTAAATCCAAACAAATAATGCAGCATCTGAGTAATTAAGTATCACAAACACAAAAAAAAAAAAAAACCAAGGAAAAGTTGCTCAATCATAATAGAAAAGGAAGTAGTTCATTTGAAGTTTTTTTTTTGTTTAAACTTGTTTAAAAAAAGAGCATTTTGTTATTGTAGCAGCACATGAATTTAGTTCAATAACCCTAAACACAAGTATTTTTTCAAGTGCCTAGTGATTGAATATTCAGTTAAGAAATCAGAAAAAAAATTTTAGGAAATTTTATTTGGTGCCCGATTAAGCATTTCTGAGCTGTGATCCACAGAGTCATTTGTAAATGCACTTGCACAAATCCATCAGAAGAGGTGGTAGCACTGTACCTAAATTAGTGCATGACAGACCAGCTTTAAGCCCCAAAAAGCAATTATGTATGTCATTTTAAACCAGTTTTGAACGCAATGGCAAATTTCCATGTGAAACAAACAAAAAGGCTGAGCATTGCAGCTTTAACAACTCAATACATCCAGTTGGATGTAAAAATATAATCTTCATTGAAACTTAGTTTACGTATTGTAAATTGAATAAGAATTATTCAAAATGGTGATCAGCCAACCCTTAACTTCAACCTTGTGGTAAATTAAAAAAATAAAATAAAAAACGAACTGCTGTGCATGGATATGGTTTGGATATAGGACTGACATGGATCAGGCAATTACTGGTAAATTATGGGAGCTCTGGGTCCCAAAATTGGACTCCAACATAAGCTTATTTTATTACTTGCTTACTTATTGCTTGTTTACTTAATACTACTTTGTTATGGCAAAGGCCCCAGCAAAGAATACAGAAAATCAATGAGCAAAAGCAGCATGAACTGAAAACAAAGCTCAGACACCATCAAAGTAGGCTACCATTGCAAATTCATTTTAAAAGTGCAGGGAGTTTGCAGGACATCAAATCAAAATGACAGCATTCAGAGAGTCATTTAGACACAACATTTAGCCAAGAATTATCAACATTACATTTTAAAATTATTTCTATAGTCAATTTGACATTCTGTTACTCCCAGTTGTCCATAATTGGCAAAAGATTTTAGCAACCATTAACTGACATCCAACCCACATCAAATGGGGTTTTGTGAGTTTCTTTAAAATGCTAAATCTTTACATACACTATACAATTTTAAATTAAAAAAAAAAAAAAACTACATCATGGGACAATAATGACAACAATGCCATGAACTTAAAAAAAAAAAAAAACTGGTTTTAAAGCACTGTTGCGTTTTGACTTTTGTTCCATTTCACGGTTGATATTTAATTAAAAAAAAAGAAGAAGTTTTTGCAGCTTTTGTCCTCACAGCAACTTGAACTGTATCCTGCACTCAGCATTGCAGCTGCACTCATAATTGTCCTAACAGTTGATATTGAATGACTGTTGAATGACTACACTTACAATTGAAGTATGTGGTTAAAGCCATTAGACAATTCATGTCAAATAAGAAAATCCAATGCTTTTTAAAGGTCAAAATGCTCCAGCAAAACAAACTGATGAGTAAACATCTGAATGTTTGCTGTAAAGTAGAAATTGAGGGTTTAAACCAAGTGGCTTTTGATTATTGTCAAAAGGTCTTTAAAAAAGAACCTCGAGGGAGTCAAATGCTATGCCATCAGCATTTCACTGTGCAAATAAACACCTAGTTTAGCTACCCTGACACTTGTTGCACAATCCCATTTCCAAAAGGATCCGCACAGAACTGGAGAAATAAGCTTCTGGTCTTGCACCAGCAACAGAACATTTAATAAAAGTGTTGATTTGAAGACAGCTGTGTTGTTAGACGCTGACTATCAGACTACAGGAAAGATGCTATAGGCTGCTATGCTAACGAGCTCTTCTGTGAGTCGCCTACGTCAACACAGATCGGTTTAAAGTCTGACAATGTTTTCACGGAGGGGCCTTTAAGATGCGGTGGATAAATACAACAAAAGTAATTTATAGAAAGTCTATAAAAACTATTTTATAAATATCTTAAAGCGCATGAATCCACTTTGTACAAATTTTTTTTTAGTAGTCGCTTTGTAACATTATAGAGCCGGTGTTAAGCTGAAAAAGTCCTTCCACTTGAAAGTGCACTATATCTTTACTGTCAGTGAAACGATGGCAAAAATTCAAAACATTAAAATGTTTAAGCTGTTAAAACTTCATATAAAAATGAATCACCAGGAGACAGAATTACAAAAATAAAAGTTCTCCCCCTCTACTAAATCTGTACTTCTTTTTTCTGCATGTTTTGGGTTTACAGCTCGTTTACTATTAATGAAATTATTTTGTGATCATAATATCGTGATTTCCTCCCTGTTTGCGTTCAAAATAATATTTTTTTTAAAATAACACCTAAGGTTTTACTTTGTAAAATAATGTAATAATGTTTCCGGTAAAATATATGTTTGGCCGGTAGATGTTTCTTATCTACTGAATAACTTGTAATTAATATTTTGTCATTTCTAACCTTTGTTAAAGAAAGTAAAATGAGGGAGAAAAAAAATGATTAAAATCGAAAATCGACTTTGGAATAAAAAAAATAATTAAAAAATTTGAAGAATTTGTTTTGGGCCATCTCGCCCAGCTATAACTAAAAATAAACAAATCCACACAGTACAGGAATCTTGTTCACTTCAATGTGAAGCAGATTTTTAAAAACACCCTTCGCTCTTTTAAAAGCTTCCAATGGGTACATACTCTTCAAGTCCAGAAATTAGTCTGATGTGCAAAATGGCTAACCACAAATGCAACACGACAGATATGGATATCTTTAGGGTGAACCACAAGCTGGATTCATCCTGTCAAAGACGATGCATTATGCAAAGTAAAATACACAAAAACGTATTCTTTTAGTAGTTCTTCTT
Source organism: Oryzias celebensis (assembly GCA_014656515.1). Lineage (NCBI taxonomy): Eukaryota > Metazoa > Chordata > Actinopteri > Beloniformes > Adrianichthyidae > Oryzias > Oryzias celebensis. The sequence continues at coordinate 16,400,287 of BNCR01000011.1, read as the reverse complement.
AACTAAAATGTGTAAATCCACTGAATTTATTATTATTTTTAACGATCAGTTTGCCAAGTTATGAATTAAGACTCTCAAAACTTTGGAATCATGCATAAGGACCACATTTATGAATTAATATGTTTACAAACTCATAACCAGTAATATAATTTTCAGTTTGTTACATGTAAATAAAGAGTGACTTTCACTTGTATTTATTTATAAGCAGGTACACTTGTTTGATGTTTAAATTACCCTAACAAATTTTTTGTATTCATATTTAGCACAACAGGTTAACACTTTTCTCCCAAAGGACAGAGGATAATCGTTCTGATGACTGGTTGTCTTGCTCTGTTAATGTAAACTAGGCCAAAGAAGGGAAAGCATAAGACCATTTAGGTATCTCTCCATTTAGACGAACAACAAAACATACCACTATGCGTACATGATTACATGGCCAAACCCACTTATCACTTTACTTTGCAGCCGCTGACTGGGCATAGATAACAGAGGGATGATAAAAGCACCCCGATAATGTTGAAAAGAAGGGAGACAGAGACGAAAGACTGACCACTGTTTGGAGAAATGAAAGAGACAAGCACCTAGTATCTCAGCAATGAGAACTTAAGGGGTGCAATTGACACACCATTGAACAAAATTATTGAAAGAAAGCAAGAATGGAAAGGTATTTGTTGGTTAAAGTTTAGTAAAATTGTTATAAAAACAATGGCATCTCTGTTTTGATATGGACTGTGTGTCAGGTGACTAAACCGGGTTTTGAGCTTCTTTGAAATACAGTAGCCCTGCACAATATGCGGAAGCTCTGTGATATGAGATCTGTGTTTGAAACTGCAATGTCGGTATGACTTGTGATAAATGGACAAATAGAAAAACAAAAATAACATTTTCTTTACACTGTGACAGTTTTATTTAAAGATTTGTTAGTTTTCAGGATGTTTTGCATAGTACCTGTGTTTGGAGAACGTTGCCTGTCCTGAAACCAAAGTGCCCCAAATATAAGACATTAGGGGTGTGACAGATCACAAAACTCATGGTTTCGTATTGTGTAAAGGTTTTAGAGTCACGGTTCAGATCAGTAAAAAGGGAGGGTTTTTTTTTAAAGGGAATTTTTAAAAATTGTTTCAAAACATGCATCTTTAATAAAAAACAGAAACTCAAACGCATAAAAAAAATGCACTCATTGAGGCTTATTTATAAAAACAAAACACAAATAACATATTTGATCTTATGAAATTCCTTTATAAAAGAAATACTAAATATGTTCATTTAAACAAAAGTGCATTATTGGTTGCTGCATCTTTAATAAGATGAATGGAAGAATTTACAACTTTCAATTCTTTAGTGTCCCCTGCCGCTGCAATAAACTCCCCTCACTCAGCGCACGAAGCAGCCGGGATTTCTTTCCGCAGGACAGAGACATCCAATCCAAGTAGGCCTACAAGGAAAATCTTTGGATAGCCTCAAAAACCCAGACATGGAAACGCGTTTACAAATGTTATTTGTGAAACTGCAAAATAAAGAAACCAGATCTCTGATCATCCACGTGTTATGAGTTAAACACCTCCCACATGTGGCGGAGCGTCCGATTTTTAAGACACTTTCGAACGAGCATCAGGCAGCAACTTTAACGCACATTAAATTATAGACAGTGGGCGCAAATTGACGTGCAAATTGTACGTTGTTTGACTGGAATATTGATTTAAATAATACGCATCAGGGGGTGGGGCTACACCTGTGTACACCTGTGTGCCGAACCGTGGCGAGTTATGCGATCTGTTAAACTCCTAACCAATGTGCTTTTTCTTTTTTACCACAAGCACATCCTCTGAGGTGCTGCTCTTAGCCATCGCAAGTCTTGTCAAATCGGGGGTGGGTCATTTTTTTTCATACCCCGCACCACATAGAAGGTGGGAATCTAGCATTAAAGGGTTCGAGTGATTGGTTAATGACACAGAGCTCCATACCATTGGTTCAAGGCAAAAAAGGTTTCATTTGATTTGTTACTTCAAACTACGAAGACGTAGATTAGCATGTGTGCAACCAGTGTGCAACTTATGCCTCCTTTTGCGGTGTGCATACCACACTGGCCTAATACCTCAATGACGATGAATTTGCAGTTTATTGCGCAGGTCTAATATACAGACTTACAATCCTAAATATTTAAATCTTTTTAAGGACACTAAAAGAGTGAGTCCATTTTTAAGCCAACATATGTAAGCTAAGAATTCAACACTCACAAAAAATAAAATAAAACACAAAGATCACAATAGGGCAAAAAACATTATTATTAGAATGCCGTGACTGTTCAGTTTCATTTCTTAAAAAAACCAACAAGTGTAGGAATAGTAAATAGCTCTAAAATGACGCATTAGTAGGGTCTTTGATAAAATAATACCTACATTTAAACTGCAACACAAAAGTTAATATACAAAGTCTGCACGTGGCAATTTATTTTGAAGATACAGGTGTAACTCTTTACCCCAACACTTACGGTTTTCTCTTGATCCTATTTATTGGAATTGACTGAGCAGCAAAAATTAACTTTTTAATCAACAATACCGAACCCTAGAGTATCAAGCTCCTTACATGTTTTCTGCTCCTGAAACAGCCATATCACAAGTGTTTTGTAATATTTCCAAACAGTATTACAAAAACACTTTGGCATGCACTAAATGCTCAGAATTATAAATCTGTATCTGTAGACTCTTGTTATTTTCTAAAAAGAAAAGCGACTGATGTGGACATAAGATACATTTGCTACTAAAAAGTGCAATTTTGCTCAAAAATCAGTATATATTGAGACTAATGCTAAGCTAAGTAGTGACCCAGGAAAGAAAATCTACACACAGCTTCTAATAACAATCGCTTAAAATTGGAAAATAAAAACTTTGCCTTCTATCAGCATCGGCAAAAGTCTGTCACCATATCAACAATAAGCTCAAGCAACAAATGTGTCTGCAGGGAATTTTAAAGTGTCCCTCGTGAAAAGATCAGAGCAACACAAAGCTGTTCTTTAAGCTTACACAGGAAAAAAAACCTGAAGCACTCAAGATCTTAACTGATTTGCTAACTGATCTGCTAACTGCACACATGACATTTCAGCCACACGTACCAGCTATTTTTTTTTAGCTGAAAACAAAAATGTGCTCGTCATTTCTGATTATATGATGCTGGTAAAGAGAAGTACTCAATAATCTTCTGTTATTTTCAAGAAAAATCAAGCCCAAGTGACAGGAGAGATAGAAAGAACTGTACAAAATATCAATTTAGTACATTGGATGAATGGGAACATCTGGCAAGCTTTAGACTAGTCACACTAATTCTAAAACTCTTTAGGAAACTGAAGCCAACCACTGAAGTGGCAAAAAAACCTTCTTAATGTCAAACAAATAATTTGTACCTGACAATTGCTTCCCTACCAGTGAAGGTAGAAAAGCTTAAACAGAGAGTAAGATCTTATTCCTACCTGTTGCTATAGTTTCAGCAGACAGCCTTGCCACAGCATCTACAAGAAGGGTGAGCTTGTAACACGCCACTTGTGTAATATGCTGCTAGTGCCGTAGAGCCTGCATCTTTGCTTTATCTGAGGTACTGTGGCAACAACTGTAAACGAACCCTGTGCCAACCAGGGCAATTAGTAAAACACTAGGTGCACAAAATAAGACGCACACAGATCAGAATCTGCATTTTTTTTACTAAAGCAACATGAAAATGATTTGTGTTATTTGGGGGGTTATGCTCCAAAAATTACCTGTGATGGGTGAAATCGGTGAAGTGGGATTATAGATGTTTATGGCTGTAAAACCCATTGGACACATAATAAACTTCTCATACAGACAAAAAAATGAATTCAGAACTATAGAATAAATTTTTTTAAAAAAGATCTGATTGTGTTCCAAGAGTTATGAAGATTTGACAATCTGAACACATTCTGTACAGGAACTGAGGAGAACGACAAGTCGACAGCCAATCCGGACCCAGAAGTCAGTGCAATCTAACATAGAAAAAGCAAGCAAAATTACACTGGAAAAAAAAGTCTGCAAGACTGCGAAAGGTGAACCGCAACATAGGGAGGAAACACTATACAGAAAAATGATGGCTGGGCGATTAATCGATTAATTTGAATTTGTTGTTTTCGACCATTTATATTTCTTTTTTTTTTGGGGGGTGGGGGGTGGGGGTGGGGGGGGGGTGGGGTGTAAGAATCAATATTTTATTTTCCCAGCTCTCTGCTTGGACTTTCGTTGTTCAGAGAAAAGTCAGCCCGCCCGTCTCTGGCAACGAGCAGACATGAAAGCGGCAGCAAGAAGGGGAATTTCTTCCTTGAGGCAGAAGGGGGGAAAAAAAAAGCTTGTTGCGCAATGTTTACAAGCGCACGCGACACTAAAAGCCTTCCCCACCCCCACTCAAGTAGCTTATAGGCACTTTATGTAGTTTTTAGCTTTGGGTGATGGAGCAGCAGGACGTGGTGGTTTTTAAATGGATCAGAACAGAAATGGAGGATAAACCGGCTGGACTCACAGCACCAACAGTGAGTTTAATAAAAAGTCTTGATTTGGAGACAGTGATGTTACACACTGGTGCTATCACACTACAACCAATGCTATGCTAATGAGCTGTGCCACTTGCTGCCAGTTTGCGACCACAAACTGGTTTAAAGTCAGAATATTTTCTCGGAGCGAACTTTAAAACTTGGCAGATAAATACAACAAACTTAATTCATAAGACATTCATAAAAACTGGATTTTCTAAATACAATAAGCACATGTGAATCCACTATGAATGAAACTGTATCAGCAGCATCCAACATCACACAGGTGGTGTTGAGCTGAAACCCTTCTCATGAGAGTTCTGCATCTTTACTGCCAATGACAGGAATCTAAAATAAAATGTTTTTGTTTTGATTTAATATAAAATTACATCACCTAGAGGCAGAATTAGGACAAAAGTAAATTTTCTGTCAAACTAAAGTCCTCCAGTAAATCTGTCCTTGTTTTCTTAGCACTTTTTTAATTTGAGTTTACAGTTAGGTAACAATAAAGATGTGTTCATATAATTTAAACCTTACTTTTATGTAATTTCATTTTATTTCAGAAAAAAAAAGGAAAATAGTTTTCATTCTCTCTATATGTGTCAATGGTTCAGACTAAATGTGACTGACACACCACTACGGGTACTTTTTAGCTGGGCTAAAGAGAAGAAACAACTCAGTTGTGATAGAAAATCAAAAATGAAATGTTGACCAATGGTGTTGTGACTTCAAACTTGGAGCATCAAACCACACGCAGCAAATTCTGCTTGAAGGTTGTAGCTGCCAAAAGTGGGAGTACGACAAATTTGTTTCAACAGCTGAAGCGGACAAGAAGTGTTTCTCTTTATAAGATGCTTAAGCTAGCTGTAGCTCCCAAAACATCTGCTGCATTGATCTACAAACATTTACAGCTTGTATTAAGTTGAACTTTGGGTTAGAGCACATTTCCAATGTTAAAATATTAGAGTAAAATTGTTTTTGTTAAATATGTTTTGTCATTTGTATTGTTTTAAAGAAAGTAAAAAGTGGGAGTAAAAAAATATATCAATTAAAATCAAAAATTGAATTTGGTGTGAAAGAAAATATATTTTATGTTTTGATAATATTGCTAAGCACTTCATAAAGCCATAAGAAAGGTGGTCAATTTAGAATTTATTTTTTAGATCATAGTAACTAATGTTGTTGTAGGCAGGCAAAGTGAATTAAAAGGTTGTTATATGTATCCCATGTTAAATAAAATACAGTATATACCCAAATAAATGCTGGAAGTCTAAGACTGTTTCTACTTAGAATTTTCTAAGTTTGACGTGATTTTAATGAAACTCTTTTTGTGAAGTTTATGCTAGCAAGCTAACCAATAAAACAAAAGCATTCCACTGTCCAAAAGTGTATTCCACTGTCACTATGAAAATCCCACATTTCAAATTGGCTTGATCTGTACAGCCAGTCACTGTGGAACCGATCCACTAAACCCTACCTTTCAACACTCACAGACACCCTGTGGTTACACAGGCTTAATGCCAGCAGGCAACAACATAAGCATTCTTTTCCCTCAGTAACCCTTCTTGATAAGTTGGCATTATGTTACAATACACAGAGTTCACCTTTCACAGTTACGGTAACCAAGACTGAGAACTTCCTTTCCTGTCACTGAAGGTAAACAAGACACCGGCTAAGTTAACCTCAACATAGACTCACTCATTTGTACTTTTAGAATGACAGAAACAAGCAAATTAAGATTTTGCTTAGGCAATAGACATCCATGACAGTTATATTTCACCTACAGACCCATACTTGAAGACACATTGAGCTGAAAATGTTAACAAAATGGCTCTAAACACATTCATGAACCTGCAGTGTGGCAAGTCATGAGTTCCTATTTGCCGATACAGTCTGTGCTTTAGGGGAACCGATTTCCTTGATGCAGTTTCTGGACAACCACGTGCATCGATTGGCAGTGAAATGCGGCCGGGCAACAGAATGAATGTCCCAATTGAACAGCAAAATGTATACTTTCAAAACTCCAAAATGCCACCATACAGAGTCTGAATTGTTACAAAGTTCTTTCCATCAACACCGTTTTGATATATCTTATTTTCTGCGTCATCTTTTAATCCTCCCAAGCAAAATGGGTCACCTTGTAGTGACTCATAAGAAGGAATGTATAATTAGCTTACCTGTCACACCAGTTACTGATTGACTAGCCCGCCCACCTCAAGAAGGGAGGTTAAGGATACTCAAGTGCATAAGGAAGCCACTAGAATTTACAACCAAATAGGAAATTGAAATCGTTAAGCCATAAATTGAAATGTGAGGCACTGGATTCTTCCGCGGCCTTTAGTCTCATACAGTCAACTCCCATCGTAACAGCATTTCCTCTTATTCTCAGCCCACAAAACAATCGACTGCTGTACTTTTTAGTTAACCAAACACATATACATTAGAGACACACGCAACCACTGTGTTTTAGCTTCTACGAGAAAAACCGAGGGAAATTACCAGCTTAATCAATGTATAGAGGTACCTGTTAAGCTGTACAACGAGGACAGCGATTAAGTCTGTCGATCAATAACTGCCCTGGTTGAAACACAGCCTAGACAGCTCACTTAGCGCACGTTGATCAAGATTTCTCGCAACAAAAAAAGCTTTAAGTAGCATGCTAGCATAGTCGCCATCTGGTTACCTCTGGACAACGTTTACAAGACTTTCATCAGAAGCAAAAGCTCCGACAGAGCCGAGAATTCACAAAGATTGTATTTGATGCTATTGAGAACGTACAAGTATCGTGAACGAACGATGAAAAGGTTGTTACAAATGTTAGCCTAATATTAAGCTTAATTTTGAGCTAGGAGTGCGATAAGCTAAATGTTGTTCAAAAAAATGCTAACAGTGCATGCACTTCTTTGTCTTCGAACCCCTTTGTATATAATTGTAAGCGGCTTCAAGTATTCCCGGCTTTGCTAACAAGCAACAGCTATTCTTTTCCAAACTACTGAAAACGTCGTTTGTTGAGGCTTTCCATTTCTTTCATGAAATGGCCACATTAGCTAGCTGCTACATTAACATGGCAGCTAGCTCAGTTCGCAGTTTTTCCTTCACCAGCGGCGTTTAAACAGCCAAAGCTTAAATTACGTGACCCTCAACAGCTTTAAATCTAAAAACATATAAATAAAAATTGAACAATGTTCGTTAATAATAATAATAAGTAGTAAAAACGTTTTTCAAAGCTGATGAAGCCATACGGCTAATCTTATCAGAAAACTCCTGCAACTTTACTCTTCCTGCTTTTACTGTATTTTTTAAAATCAAGTCTCTAGTCTTATAACAACATGTAAAAACGTTACAAAAATGACAGTTTGGATATATTAGTACTTACAAATAACAGACTGAACATTGAAATCTCGTGACTACCCCGGAGAAAGTGGAGGGAGTACAGACACCGCTGTCAGGTCGCCTTTTTGTTCCCCTTTAGTGTGGAAAGCAGCTTCGCTCGAAAGGGAGGAGCCTCTGAGATTGTGGAGGCGTTCAAGGACTGTGGGAAACTAAAATACTCCATGGGTGCTTACCGCAAGCAACGTACCAAATCACTAGGAAAAAACAACATGAACAAAAAAAATTGAGGTTTATATTGTATATACGTTTAAATATTTTTTCATAAAGTTAGAAAGGTGCAACTTTGCTTATTATTGCATATTAGTACATTGCTTATATATTACAATCCTACGTCGAAAAAACAGCAGTGTTGTTGATATTTTCCTAACTTGACACTTACCTTAAGAAGTGACATTTTTACAAAATTTGCAATAGGGCAACAAACTTACAGTATCACAGTGTTCTCATATGTACATCATTTTATATGAAAAAGAAACTGTAATACACAGGCAAACACTGTGTCTTCACTTGGAAAGATGCTTCAATTTACAGAGAAATTGCAAATGCAACATGTGTCTTGCGTCATTAAGACGTAAGAAAAATCCGAGTAAAAGCAAACAGCTCGTGGCAATGACGAAAGTTACACATTATCTATCTATCTATCTATCTATCTATCTATCTATCTATCTATCTATCTATCTATCTATCTATCTATCTATCTATCTATCTATCTATCTATCTATCTATCTATCTATCTATCTATCTATCTATCTATCTATCTATCTATCTATCTATCTATCTATCTATCTATCTATCTATCTATCATCCCGATCAGTGGTCATGTGGCTTTTACTCAAAATATAAACGTGTGCCTCCATCTAGTGCTCATTTTTTTGAACTGCATGTTACTTTAAATTCAGGCAGAAAATGTTCCCAAACTACACCACATTAGTTTTGAGTATTCTCTCAATTATTGGGTCACAATCATGTAGAAACTTGGACCAGACACCATCATACAATAAGGTTTTTTTATTGACGAGATATCAATACAATCAAGTACTGCAGATTTTGAATAAGCAGACACAAATTTTCAATCAAAAGAAGTGCATTTTTTTACCCAAATTCTATTGTTGAGAGTGCATGTAAATACACAAATGACATCAAAACTATACGTTGATACATGACACAAATGGAAAATAAAGAAACACAAATATTCCTTCACAAGCGAATCTATAAAGCTAGCTACATGTTGTAAATGCTCTTAACTTATCAATGTTATTAAACATTATTTATATGTTCTAAGTTTCGGTGGTCAGTTTTGGCGTCACTATTAAATTATTATCATAGGTATAAATACATCGGTATTGTTTCATGTGCAAACGGGAAAGGCTGTTTGTGTTTATTGATGCTAAAACAAACAAATATCCCTTAAAACCGAAGCAAGGCTTTTGTGATTTTTTTTTGTACGTTTTTTTTTCTTGTTTTTTGTACGTTTTTTTTTTTTTCTTTTTTCTTACTAAAAAACAAACAGGAAACATTTTAAGTAGTTATGTAGGATAAGGGTACATGGATCTTACTGACACTTGTTTAATGATTTGCAGACACGCGAACTCAGCAAGCAAGTGACATTGTCTTTGATAACACAAGGAAAGAGGAGTATCCAGATTACTCACGATGCCAGTCCATTTGCTTAAAAGCAAGATGGGGGGAAAAATGACATACAGTACAGTCTGCTTAACCGACTCACCATAAAGATACCAGACTGTTGTTTGTGTTTATGTTATTAAAAAAAAGGTGTGAGAGCATTATATAGATGTACAATACTGATAAGGCTTGATTGTAGCTCTTTTCTGTCAGAGCAATTTGAAGAAGTTTTGTGATACAGCATTGAGGATCATTCATAAAAACAGTAATAGGCCATAGAAAACAAAAAGCATACATTCTCTACAATTGCAACGCTTCATATTTGGCACTGTCCTCTTGTACAATGACAATCTTCAATCAGCAAGAAAGGTAGTTATAATTCAGTGTAGTAAATGTCTGGGTGGCATTGGTTAAAGAAGAGATTCGTCTAAGCTCAGAGATGGGGAGATTTTCAGAAAAGCAACGTATTCTGTCTGAATCTAGTGAATCCTTAACAGCATTTTAATCTTTTACTGGGGTTTTGTAAGTTGTTTCAAGTTTATGATTATCTTTTGTTGAAGTATTTGCTTAAAGAAAGACACTGGGCCAGGCAAATGCCCACAGGTACACATACATATTGACATGGTCGGCGAGAAAAAAGCAAAGGTCCACCCACTAGAACAAAAAAGTATGAACACACACAAAGTCTATCCTTAATGTTTTATCCACCAGGCAAGAGTAAATAAACAACTCTTACCTCTGCCCCAGCTGAAACCTGCCAGGGTATGTGAAATGTTACACAACCTGTATTTCACAACGTGCGGGGCTTAGCCAGTCCCTTCACTTATTAATGAATGCAAATTAACTTCCATTTCCGGATCTGCACACATCCTGTTTCTGGAGTCGTGGCTGTTCCACTGAGTTAGGCAATTTATTTAGCTATTTCTGACACCGTTGATTGGAACAGGAGCAGAAAGTCCGTTCTTTCTGAATTACAAAAAGCACACAATTTGCTCTAATTTGCTAAGCGAGGATTGTATGGGAGCAAAAAGAACAAATGTGTTATTTGTTATGTATCGGCTGTCCTATTTGCAATGTGGAGTCAAGTATTCAATGTCTTCACAGATCTTGTTCTTTTGTGTTCAGACGGTAACGTGACAACAGTTTTTATGCAGGTATGATGAGAAAGTGGTGCATGTTAAGCTACGTTCACACCGGGCTCGGAAACGCCTGTTCAAGCAGACACTTTCAATGAAAAGTCTACATAAAGGCGCGTTTCAGACTTCACAGCTGCTGTTCACATGTCGCTGCACACGTCCGTTTCCGGGCTCTACGTGCACTGCGCACAGTCGTTGAAAGCTTAACTAGGGTTGAACTAGGTTGAACTTTGACCAATCAGGGACTCAAATTTGATAGTGACATATAGGTAGCGTCTTTTTTGATTAATGGAAGTGCCAAGTAATTGATAATTGATCACAAAGGAGAAATTAACCACTGCGGTTTGTGCCTGGACGGAATTCGGATACCAAATCTTTCATATTACAGAATTTGCTCTGCTTTGACACTTCTCACCAAGCCAAGGTACATGTACCGCGCAGTGACAGTCCAGTGTGAACCATGTATGCTAACAGCGCTTTCAAGACCCCGCGTTCAGTGCACTCCTGAACGTGCATCACATGCCCGGTGTCAACATACCATCAGGGATCCTGTGTAAATAGAAAATGGACAGCTGATTAAATGGGACACTTATATGTACTGCTCATTTGCAGTTGTCTTAAAAATACATTTTGTTCCTTGTAAACATTGACTCCATGCATGTGTAATAGTTTAGGATGTCCTAAAAGGTGACTCCATCAGTGAATTTGTGTTAATCGCAGACGCAATCTGGATCTGTTCTTTTTAGTACATTGAGCTCTGCAAATTTTTTGTTTTCAAGGATGAAAAAAAGACTGAAGTAAAAAAATAAAAAGTCAAAAGGTCCACTTCTGAAAGCACAGAAAGACAGCAAATTTGCATCAAACATGCACAAACCAACTAACTGTCAACATCCATTCTAAAAAAGAAAAAAAAAAGTCATTCGAACACATTTTGCAACTTAAAGTCGGGAGAAGGGAAACATTGTTGTCGATATTTTCCAGGTTTGATTTTGTTTTATTTAGGTGGGTTTACTTGTAGATTCAACTTGAAAATGAAATGAAAATTGACTGTTGCCGTTTTTCTGCCGGTGTTTGTAGATGTCTGAATATCAGATCATGTGGGCACAGTGTGCAGTCACATGGGAAGGCCTGTTCCTAGCACATGAAAAAGTAAGGCACTGAACTTTCTCAATTCAAAAGACAACACTGCTGATGACAAGTTTCACATAATGACAACAATATTATGACAATGTTATAATTAAAATAATAAAAGCTAACACAAAAAACAGAATAAAATACAACTCACAATAAACATTTTAGGACACTGAAATAGAGAGCACAGTATGACAATCTTTCCCCTGCCTTTCCCAATTTCCATTTTTCATTCACAAAGGTTTTTGTTTGTTTGTTTGTTTTTGTTGCTGTTGTTGTTGAGGGCAAACAGTATCGAGTGAAGGTAATGTTACTGAGATCTTTAGGTGTTTTGTGTTGGTAAAGGTATCTTAGGTTTAGGGCTGATCTGAGGTGCCAATACAGGACTATGTTTGAATGAAGGGACTGGGTTATGTAGGGCACAGTAAAAATCCTGAGAAGGAGGAGTGGATGTACTCTGTAGAGTAGAGGCCATTGGCTTGATCTGAGGGCATCTGAACCCATACCTGGTCACCCTCCTTCAGCTCTAACACAGCACTACCAGATGCTTGGTCCATGTAGCCTTTCTTGTATTCGTCATAGGTATAGGTGGCTGGTACATTGTTCTTGTACAAAGCGACCCACAAGCTAGTTCCCTTTACATGCATATGGTACGCAAAGTAGTAGACACCAGATAAGGGGGCAGTAAAGATGCCAGTGGAGGGACTGTAGGCATTTTGCCCATTGTATAGGATCCTATCAAACTTGATTGGCATGCTTGAAGGAGGGAAAGGTGTGGTGAGAATTGCTGTGAAGGCTGGTGCCACGGATGCAGAAAGTGGAACTTGCGTGAATACAGAGCCTTTTCTGTCTCCTGGTACTTCCTCCCCACCCAACCCTGTATCTGTAGGTCCTGCGACAACTGTTTGGCCATTTCCTGGGGGACCAGGGGGTCCTGGAGGACCAGGTGGGCCAGGGTTACCATTTAGTCCAGTAGGGCCTGGTTTCCCTGGAGGACCCTGAGGACCAATTGCACCCTTTTCTCCCAACTTGCCCAGTCCTGGAAGTCCTGGAAGTCCAGGTTCACCCCTTAAACCTGGTACACCCTGAGGGCCCATGGGACCCATAGGTCCTTGAAGACCAGGAATCCCAGACTGACCCCTGGGTCCTGGAGTGCCTATAAACCCAGGTTCTCCTTTTGGTCCATGCGCACCTGTCATTCCTGGATTTCCAGGTAAACCAACATTTCCTGCCTCACCTTTGGGTCCAGGTTTTCCAATTGAACCATTTGGTCCTGGAAAGCCTTTTTCCCCAGGGATACCTGGCTTCCCTGGGGGTCCCATTGAGCCTTGATCACCTCTAAACCCAGGCAGTCCTGGAGGACCTTGGGGACCTAGTTCTCCCTTTTGCCCTGGCAGTCCATGCTTTCCTGGTAGCCCCATTGGCCCCTGAAGCCCTGGTGGTCCTGGTAATCCATCAATGCCTGGGCCCCCAGTTGGACCTACCATTCCTTGCTCTCCTCTGTCCCCTTTGAGACCAGCAAATCCACTATGACCCTTTTCTCCTTTTGGCCCAGTCACTCCAGGTTTTCCATATCCAGGGGTCCCAGGAGCTCCTGGGATTCCCCGAGGCCCTGGTTCCCCTTTTGCACCAAGTGAACCTGGTAATCCTGGAAGTCCATCTGGACCAGGCTTCCCTAACCCAACTGGACCAGGAAGACCTTGAAGACCTGGTGCTCCGGGCTCTCCCGGCTTTCCTTGATCTCCTGGAAGCCCATTATCACCTTTAAGACCAGGCAGGCCAGGTACACCTTTTGGTCCTGGTTTGCCAAGACCTGGAGGACCAGGCGGTCCTCTGATTCCTTTCAATCCTGGAGGGCCAGTGATACCAGGAAGCCCTGGCTTTCCATTTCCATTCTCACCCTTAAGTCCACGCTCACCTGGTGAGCCAGGAACACCACTGATTCCTGGCTCACCACGAGAACCAGGGGGTCCTCTTATACCTGGAAGTCCAGGTTTCCCATTTAGAGACAGACCAACTGGACCAGGTAGGCCAGGCTGCCCAGGAGGTCCACGAGGACCCGGTTCACCATGAGGTCCAACTTCACCATTGAGTCCTGGAATCCCTCTTGGTCCAATCTTTCCTGGCAGACCTGGAAGTCCAGGCTTACCAATCCCTGGTAAGCCGGGAGGTCCTTGAGGGCCTGGTTGACCATTGAGTCCTTGCTTCCCAAGTCCAGGTTTTCCTGGTAGTCCAGGTGGGCCAGGGGCCCTCTTGGTCCAGGTTTACCCTGGGGGCCTGGTTCCCCTTTAACTTCCATCATCGGTGGCATATCTGGAAAATAAAAAGTATCAAGTTGTCACAAAAATATTTGACTTCTATGAATTACAATCAACAGCAAGTCTGTAATGTACACATTTTAACAATGTTTTTATAGAATTTTCCATGTCCTTCATTGCAAATCAAGGGTCTAATCTCAAAACTACTGTCCAGTTACTCACTTTTTCTAATTAAAATAACTATTCTATTATTTAAGATGACCAAAGAAATAAAGCACAGGTGTCTGTGGTGTTTGGAATGCTTGAAATTTGCAAAAACCCAAAAACAAAGTTTTTAAGACTGATTTCTTATTGGTAAACTATGTAAAACATGTGTACAGCCAGTTTTGTCTATGGCTGTTTTTCTGAAAAAAATGACATGAAATTAAATGAAGAAAGAAAATAGATCTCTGGGAAAATCAGATTCGTGACAAGTGTTTAATCAGCAGTACTGTTCTCACTTGATTTTAAAATGCCTGTTGTTTTTACTTAGTATATCAGAACTTCCCAGTTTCTCCTATAAGGGTTGAGTGCAAACACAGTTCAAAGTAGTCTATGGAAAGAGTGAGCTTGAGAAAGGGGGCCAGCATCCCAAGGGGAGAAAAAAAGAATAAAACATTCAGAATTCTGATTCCTTCTTCCAGGGGTAATTTCTAACAAAACACGTTTTTGTTGAGCTGTGTCGTTGGGATGGCTCCTGATTGTGAACATTGTGTTCTTAAAATCTCTCAACAAACGTCACCACTATTCATACAAGCGCAAAACGGAAAAGCAGTTTAAAACATGAGCTACAAGAAAAAAATGTAAAAAAACCTTTATTCACACTTTGGAATTATGTTTTGACAATACATTTGTTTAAAAGAACAGTTGGGTACATTTCAAACCTCACTTTGGTTTACTGAGAAGTTTCAAGCCTTCTTTACCATTTGATCACATTTTTATTTGTATTTCACTTTAAATAGTCATTTCAATAACAAAAAAAAGACGGAACTGGAATTTTATCAACAGCATTGTGCTGCGGATCAAGACTTAACAAACCAAGCAGAATTACTGAATTTTCTTTTGATGAATTTTGATATAAACTTTGTGATTAGAAATCCCAGTTTCCTTGTCTTAGTTTACAGTGGTGGTGAATGATATGGTTTTCTGCTGATGTAGCAGAATTATTGTTTTTAAATGATTTGCTTACCTTAAAAATATCTACATATTATTTTTTTTTCATTTGGTTTACTCTCTAGTAAAGCTGGAGAGAATAAGTGTGCATCTGAATTCAAAATAAATACCCTTGGATGTGTGTGACTTTTGAGCCTTGAGGCGACACCGGATGAGAAAGTGTTGCACAACTGCGATCAAATAAGCCACTTGAACCCAGAAGAACCTTCTTCTTCTTCTTTGGAAGCTTAACTTTTATTTCAGACAAAGATGGTAGTATAGAGAGAGGGCGTGTAAGTTTGCTTTTGATCAGATGGCAAAACTCTTTTTTTGTTCTATTTTTGTTTTGTTTTCTGAAAAAGGTCAGAATTTTTGAACATATTTGTTCAAAAAAAAAATCCTTATGGCAAAATTTGTGCAAAGACAACTGAATCACCAGATGATCATGATGAGGTGTGGAAGTGGCACGGATAGGTAACTTGCTATGTAATGTGAACCCATGACCACTGAGTGGCAGTAAAATCTTTGCATTAAATTCAACTCACCTACAGGGTGCAACTTCAGCCATTTTTCTTGGACTTAGTAAAAATGTATACATTTCTTAGTAAATATTGATGCTTCTACAGGAGCTTTACTCATAAAGGCTTGACATCACATTTTCTGAGCATTAATCACGCGTTGTTTTACATGTGTAAAATATCATCCAACACTTTGAGGAGAAAATGACTTTCAGAGGGCCACCTGCAGTCTGTGAAATGACTCCATGTGTGACTCAGAATTTGCAGAAGGCAAGAAGAAGCTTTTTTTTTTTTTAATATATCAAAGATGAACACCTCCTGCTTTTCTCAGTTCTTTGCTTATGTTTTGATTTTTGGTTGCAATTAATTGATTTGAATTTCTCTCACACTCTCTCCTGGCAAATGCGATAAACAGTGGGATAATTGCATCCAGATGGTGGGAGTAGCGGCTAGAACTCATGCCCCGGATCTGGACCGACACCTACTGGACACTCATGAATCAACAACGTTGAGCAATCAATTTAAAATGACTTCTGTCCTTGCCATTTACTTTTCATGGGAATAGAATGTGGCAGAATTTATCCTCTGGACAGATAGTTACAAATTACTCACCAACATAATGCCCTTTGCCCTCTCGAAACGGCGGTCCAATGGGCCCTTTCATCATGGGTTGCATGTACTTCATGTGGGGCATGGGGGGGTAGCCTCCAGCAAGAGCATGTCCCCCAAGTGTCAGTAGAACGCAGACAGAAGCTAACATCATGGTCACCAGCGTCCCAGGCCTCTCTCGCAGAAAGAATCTGTTAATTCCACATGAAAAACAGTTGTCACAGACAAACTTTAGACTGTAGCAGTCAGTCATGCAGCCTCACGTCGCAATATTAATTAACAGTAAAATCAAATTGGGATTTAGTAGAAAAAAGGAGTTTGAGTTTTTGGGAACTTTTTATTTATAGAACGTTGCTTTTAAATATTCTCAAATAACAGAATTATAACAGTGTTATATTGTCTACATGTATAACAATTTGATTTCTTTAACGTTAGACAACTGCATGAAAGTTCCTTTCAAAACAAAATACATCCTGTGTCAAATAATTAAAATATAATTTTTTTCAAAACATTTGTATTTTTCTTTAAAGCCAAAGAGCATCAATGGAGGAATCAAAGAGCTACGAAGACCGACCGTCAGCATCCTCACTCCATATCCGCAACATGAGCAATCACCAATACTTCCAACACATACTCACACATAGCCATATAATTTTGTTCTATTGCTTTTTTTTACACAGCTCATTTATCCCACGCAGCTTTTAAGTTTCTTAAATGCTGGTTTATCTGCACACACCAAACCCTTTTAGGCCCAAAAGTCATTGCATAATAGTACGTAGTACCGTCTTTGATCACATGAGCTGGTGATTTTAAATGATCTTTCTTTTGTGTAATCATCTTATTATTATTTCCATTCTGCGTGCACGTGCTTTGTTGCTCTGAGCAAATATGGAGCCCATTTGATCTGCAAGAGTGCAACAGGATGTTTGCTTTGAAGCCTTTCTTTAGACACAGAAGTAACACGAACATGAGTTGACATTTTGTAATTTGAAAATTACACCTTATTATCCAATGTACTTAACAGTCAGCTGAATAAAGGGTCAAAAGTGGACAAAGGATAGAAGTGTGCTCATTGCCACCATATGCCTCATACTAAATTTTACAGACACAGAATTTACACACAGAATGGTGATAGTTCTGAAACCACATGCTGGACTGTAAAATACATGCTTGAAGTGCTTTTTATTTAAACTGCTTTTTTAAATTTATTAATCAGTTTTTAAATATGGGTACATGTGACTACTGCTTAGTTATTTGGTCACATCAAAAGAAAAATAAATGAAAAGAGCAAACAGAGAAACATCAGGGGAAATAAACAGGAGGAAGCAAAAACAGTGTTAATCGGACTGTGTTTGTTCATTGGCTGACTTTCTGACGGGCTGGCAGTGAAGTTCGTCTGGTGTGAGAGTCTGCGGTTTTGCTGCAAATGTAAGTCAACAGGTCTGAGTGCCACCATGATCCTGCAGGCACCGCAAGCCCTGGAGAAACAACCTAAATGCCCACTTAAGGGTATAGGTAAGGATTTGTTATCCAACCCTTGTAAACCTCTTTATCAAATGTTTTGATGTTAAAATTTTGTAGGTAAAATAAAATAAATAAAAATAAAATGAAAAAACGTAAAAATAACACAAAACTTGCTTAGAACACAGATCTTGATATCTTTGCAAGTGAATCCTTTTGTGTTTCAGCCCCAGTGTGACTGAAAGATGACTATATCGCAGTGCAAAGTGCAAAAGTAAAAGTATGCCACCGATCAGCTGCTGAGGAGCCCATAAAATAAATTGGAAACGTTTTTAAAAAACGAAAAAGCTCAACAACCACTGTTTGTGCCATGTTTCTAACCTCTCTGGACTCGAGAGTGCAGTGTGAATGCAAAGCAAACAAAGATGTGGACATTTTAAATAATTCCCCACTCATTGGAACAGACTATAAGACCCACTCTGTTGAAAATGGTATTTTTGGTGTCTTTAACATGTTCTTGTGGCATTTTTCTCATGAAGGAGGACATATACATTAAAAAATAATTTCACCTAGGATTGCATTTGTGAGTGTTCCTTTATTTGAATCACCGTGAATAAGGAGCAAATGAAAAAATGCAGTTTGAAAAAGATCGCATTTGTTAGGTAGAAAGTACGCTGGGTGCGCCACAAACGTCCTGTTCCGCTCCATTCTGATGCATCCACTTGTAGCCTAATAGTGTATGCAGGTATAAGTTTTATATGTACGTCTTTGTTGTCCTCGTCTGAGCTGGCATCTGACGAACAATTGTACGGCTGTATAGCTCCAATGTTGATCGCCATTTTTGTTGCACTGCTAATGATCGCTTGTGTGAGGGGCTGTAAGCTAGTGGGAGAGTGTGTAAACAGATGGATGATGGTAAATGCATGTGGGCTTACTCCAAGTCAACAGTCCCGCCCACAACTCAGAGGTGAATTTATAATAATTTTAACTACTGCCGCTCTGCAGAAGCTGTGTTCTAAAAAAAAAAAAAATTTTTTTTTTTCTAAAGGTTTTCCTAAAAACGGTATAATCCTAATTGAAAGTCCATTGGATACCCTTTTAAAATAGATCATAAGATGATCGAAGTTGGAGTTCAAAGTAAAAGTATTCATTCATAAAGATTCAAAGACTTTAAGGCATGAGCAGGAGACAACATATGAAGGGAAAAGCTCCACCCAACTGACTGATTTAAATTTAACAGTGAAAAAATGACCTCAAGTACAATTACTCAATACTCCAAAGTAAAATCACCAACGATAATAAAAACATAAAAAAGGATGTTCTTTGTTTTCTCATGGCTGTCTTCTTAAAACAGCAGTCATTGAAGTTGGAACTTGTAGTCAAAACCATTCTTGAACATGCGTTTAAAGCCAAAGCGCGGATCTGTTGGGGTTTGAGCAGACGCTTCAGCTTCCAAACCCTAATTCAACAGGATCTCAAGAGGCCTGCTCAGACATGTTGAAGAGATACAGACAAGCACGGGGAGCAAAAGCCAAGACACATTTCCCTGACTGCTTCATCTAGCCACTAATGAAATTAACAGTCTCAGAGAAAGGGATCCTGACCTAGCTTTGCCTCCGTTTCTCTTAAGCTGTAAATGTGGGATCATACCATGTGCCACAGAAAGAATATAGATCCATCTGGGTGACTGGAGTGGATGTCCTAATAAGGAAAGCGGCTCATTCCTGTGTTCTGTTGAAAGAATCATTATTCAATATTATGGGGCAGAGCTTTATGGAAAACATCAATTGCTCCAAAAACAACCATTCAGGATGGCAGGAGTTTAATTACAACCACAGTCCTGGTAAAAAACGGCATTATTCACTTGGATGAGTTACGGTTCATGTTTAATATCCCGTGGTGTTGAGCTATAGGTATCTTTCTTTCCTTTACTTCTCAAGAATAACAATCTGCATTTTGTGAGACTATTTTGCATGTTACGGTTTTTATTTAGAGCCACCAAATGAGGTAAAGCCCTGGCAGCAACACTGCTACTTTGAAGTGTCCACTCACTGTGTTCTATTTATCTTGTGGTCACACTTTCTGGTCACTCCTATGCTCACTCTGTTTCTCCAAGACTATACAAATAAGCACCAAGGGGGGGGTGGCTACTGATATAGTGCAGCTATACCCGTACATGAAAGGATCTGCAAAGTTCAAATGCAAGATGACACATTCACATCTGTTATTTTCAAAGGCTGGAAAGTATATTATATGCTCAAGGTTGAGTCAAAGGAAAACTTTGCCCAATTTGACCAAAATAAAGCGCTAATGTTCTCCTGAATTTGTTTCCAATGAATCATGAAACTGAAAGGTGTACTTGTGCTTATGTAAAAAGTGCTACAATTATTTATTACGAATACATGACCACAAATTTAGGCATAAGTTAAGTAGAACAACGCTAAAATGTAAATTGGACAGAAATCCAGAGGCCAAGGAGGTTTTCATCTTCGTCTGCCATAAGGATTTATGATGGTAGAATCAGTGCAATGGCCTCCCACAGTCCAAGTATATGCATTATAGGTCAATTTGTGACTTAACTGACCCTAGGTGTGGTTAGAATTCAATAGAATTTTATTGATCCCACAAAAATGTTATCATAGTTCTATTAAAAACAGCAAATGAATGATAAAAAATACTAAAAATACACCTACAACATTTTTATGTGATGTGAGTGTTAGTGTGATTGTGAGTCTATGTGTGGACTGGCAAACTATCCAGTATGTACCCCACTTTCACCAGACAGTGGCTTGGATAGGCTCCAGCATCAACTTGATCCCAAAACGAATTAAGCAGGTATAGAATAAAGAAGACAGAAAGAAGGTGAAAGTCTATATTTGCTGTGAGAAATTTTCTTTGCTCAGAAAGGAACAGTGAGCTTGAACTGTCTGCCTGCATCCACAGTTTTTATATTTATTTGTGAACAGCATTTGGTTTTAGATACAACCTTTGACTTTATACAAAAAAACTACTGTTTCAGATTAATAACCACCTGTTCTATTAGTCACACATTTTATCACCTTGGAGTTGTTTGGTCTACGGTAAATATGGAATTATATTTTTAAAACACCCCAAATAAAAAGCTAATTTCCTGCTCCATATTGTCACTTCACACACAGCTATGTTTACAGTGTTTGTGACAAATACAGACAAGACATAAGCGTGGACTTTTTCTCTTTTTCTTTAGACTTTTGCTAGACTTTTGCTCCCTGATTGAGCAGCTTTATAACAAATCTAGCTTTCCTTCTTTTAGGTTTTCTTCACAAGTTTGTCCTCTAAGAAAAAAAAAAAACACAAAAACAACACAAAGCCTCTACAGCTGTGTTTATGTTTGGAGAGAAAATCAACTGTATCCACTGCTGCTTAGTGTAAACACCCTTTTTGGGATAAGACACAGTTTGGAAAAAAAGGACCAACAACTTAACTACAAGCTCATAAAAATGCAAACTTTTCTAATTTATGCTTTCTTTACTGAGTGTCTGTTCATCAAACATGTTGTTAGCTTTTTTACATTTCATGCTCCACTTTCTATTTCTTTCTTTCCTTTTTAAGAAATCCAAACTTGGCTACACACTGAGGGATAACACCTCATTTTCCATTTGAACTGCTCAGTGCAGAAAACACAGGTGCAGAAAGGCTGAAAAAAACTGGATCTAGCAGCAGGAAGGCTGAAAATTCTTTGTTATTCAATGTATCAGCTAAAATATACAAAACTGTACAAGATGTCAATCAACTGAATGTGGTTGACCATTCATCACATCCTCTCCCCTTCCGGAAACAAGCCTGTATTTTTTCTGAGCTGGGGACCGGCACAGGAAGACCCACATTCAGGCCCCCTTGTGGCTACATAGCTTAGGCAGTAGCATGAAGGGTTCAGCCGCTAGCAGTTTTAATCAACTGAATCAAGGTTTTACCCTATAGGTACTGTTTCAGAGGAAAAAAACACTGAGGAGAATGAGGGGAAAAAAAAAACTTATAATAGTTAAGCTGTACTGATGTGCTTTTCTAAAATCCCTAAAGACTGAAGAAGGTGAAAAAAGATTTTACACATATTTTAAAAGCAGTGGAGTTTATGCAGATGAATTTAGTAAAAGGGGGCTGGAAAATCCAGGAGACGTTTAATATGAGGAAAGAGTAAAGTTATGGGAAAAGGAAAGGATGTCAGATAGGAGTTTTTCATTTTCTTTATGACTTCACTCAGTGGAACATGTTTATTACTGCGGGGCAAATAGATTACAGAAGCAGACTGCTAATGATAGAATTGGCACTGATGTAGAGTGCAGGTGAAAGTGAGGTCGAAAGGCTAAGCAGTTAAAGAAAAGCTCATTCTTCCCCTCATGTGTCATGCAGCTTCATGTGGATGTTGCTCTTATTCGCTCCTTAGATCTGAATAAAAATCTGTTCCGGGTCGCTGAAAAGGCAACAATTACCAAACATTATCTGCAGTCAACCCTGCTGCTCCTCAGGTTCAAACCTAATCATCTCATCTTTAGGAGGGCTTGTGAAAGTATTCAAAACAGCCAACGTTACTGTTGCCAGGTGTTACAGAATAAGAAATTGTGTGTCTGTAGGAAGTCAGACAGACAGACAATGGTTTTATACTGATATCTGTTCAGGCAGTAGGGAAAAAAAACGGATAAATCCAATTTTACGGATTTCCAGAAATATTTAGCCTTCTTTCTCATTTCAGAAAAAAATGAAAAATGGAAACACAACTAGAAACTATTGGATGTGAAACTGCAGAGGTCTTTCTTTCCTAATAAAGGGAGGGGCCCTCCTGTAAAAACCCACACTTGAAGGAGTCTACGAGGGACCTGAAGAGGGGAAACAGTGGGGATCGAAAGTTTAGACACCCCTAGTAAAATGTTCTAATATTGTGCATAAAAAACTCAAGGAAAGATTGAAAAATCTCCTAAAAGCATCAGTTTACAGATGAGACTATCTTTTAATATTTACAAAAAGCTTTATTTCCATCATTTACCCTTTCAAAATAACAGAAAACAAAATATCGGCGTGTGCAAAGGTTTGGGCACCCTGCAGAGTTAGTACGTTGTACGGCCCCCCATGGCTAGTATCACAGCTTGTAAATGCTTTTTGTAGCAGCCAAGAGTCTCATTTCTTGTTTGAAGTATTTTCATCCATTCTTCTTTACAAAAGTCTTCCAGTTCTTTGAGATTTCTGGGATCTCTGTTATGCTCGGCGCCCAGAATCTGGACTCAATGCATTAAATGCAGCTTTTTAAAATTTGGAACAGTCTTCTTGATAATGTTACACACACCGCTTTGATTTGATTTATGTTTTTACTGTTTTTTTCTTTTTTTTATTTTTCTGTTAAACTATGTCAAATGACCTTGTGTGTAAATAAACCAGGCTTGCTTTGTGTCATCAAGTTCTCAGGTAAAGGATGCACGAAAATCATCACACTATTTAAGGAGATCACATGACTATATTGCACACTTTAAGACAGGGAAACAAAGTTAGTAAGATTTATAATTGGTCCGTCTCTGTGCAGTCCCCAACACAAAAAGCTCTGTGTAAACCAAGATTTGTATAAATAATAAATGTGAAAATCAGGAACAGAAGCCTTAATTTATATGAGCTCTCTACCTGTACTGTGACTAGAGGCAGACCAGAAGCTCATCTCTGGTTCTCCTTTTTTTTCTTCCATGAATGACTTTTGTTACAGGCTGACCACTGCCTTTCTGAAACAAGAGCTGTAGTTTTGGAACTACTCTGGAACAGATGTTCAGCCATAATGATTTCTTTGTTAAACTCACTCAGAACGTTTGACATCCCATCTTTTCTGCTTCATCAACTCTGAGAACAAATAGTTCAGTTGTGGTCCCAGGTTGTACTCACTCACAACAAGCGTCATGATGAAAGATTTGTCATTTCCGTCTCTCATCTGTGAACATCACCTGCGCAGCTGTGCAATGATCACATGTCTATAGTTCTGCAGCTGGCAATTAAATTCAAATCTAGAACAAAAAATGCAGAAAGAACGATTTTGAGCATAAAGGAATGATTTCATAAGGTCATGTGAACTTTAAAGATCCACTCGGATGAAAATGGTGTTTTAACATGCACTTCATTGCTTTTCTGAATATTTCTTTATTCAAATCTTTGCGAATCAGAAACAGATGAAAAAAATGTAATTTGAAAATAGTGATGTAGAAATTAGGGTGGATGGGCCACAATCTCCCTGCTCTGCTCCTAGAACTTCAACTAAATCCATGTTCGTCTTCGTTTTCCTCGTCTGAGTTGGGATCCAGCTCCAAACGGCTGGATAGCTCCAATATTGCTTGTCATTTTTGTTGCACCTGTAAGGTTAAGTTGGGGTTTTGAGGGGCTGTAAGCTAACGGGAGAGAGTGTAACCAGATTGATGACGGGAAGGGCGACCGGGGTTGATCTGTGAAAACAGTCCCACCGAATAACTATGTCCTAGAAAACAACAGATTTTTGGATTTGGGCTAAAAACAGCATAATCATAATTAAAAGACCACTCACGACAGGAAATTCTAAACAATCATCTGTTATTTTTCTTCTGTTTGTGAGGTGTTTTTACATTTCTCAAAAAGTAAAAAAGTATAGGCATTTCTTCTCAAAGAATGGTTTGAGAACTTTTTGTACAAGCAGGATGGTGCTGTGCAGAATCAAAGGCAAATAAAGTGGGAGTCTCGTGGCTCTAAGCTGCTGGGCAGGGCTGTTTTTGTGTGTGTTCCTCTGTTCCTCTGTCTGTAAGGCTCATGCAACATTCCCCTCTTCACTTGTGGGTGGTTTTCCAGAGAAGTTCCTTGGAAAAGCACAGCAGAAACAGTGTACAGAAAACGGACAAATGTGTCCAAAAACCAGTTAAGAATTTACTGTAAATCATTACTTCTCAAACATTGCCCTTTCTTTCAATGCAGTTTGGTTATTCTCAAAATGTGTGTCTGTTGACAAAACCAGAGCTGGCAGTGGCAACAGTTCAAGGCCCATGAGTCAATTTAAGACTCTGAAGGTGAGAAATGTTCTGGGGACCCAAAATAAGGGGGGGTGAACCTGGAACAATCACAGACCATCAATTGTTCCACTCTTTTCTGCCAGGACTGGAATAATCCCAAATTGTGC
The DNA here is from genome assembly GCA_014656515.1 of Oryzias celebensis. Classification (NCBI taxonomy): domain Eukaryota; kingdom Metazoa; phylum Chordata; class Actinopteri; order Beloniformes; family Adrianichthyidae; genus Oryzias; species Oryzias celebensis. Next base: position 16,375,286 of record BNCR01000011.1, on the reverse strand, counting down.
ATAGCTGGAACTGAGGGCGAACTTCCAGGAAGGAAAAGCCCAGAAAATCTACTGGTCTGTTCCATTGAAGGATTTTACAGTTTGAACTTTCACATGAAAAAACAACTCAGCAGTTGCATTTTATAACATGATCAAAGCAACAGAATAAAAGAGAAAAGCGTGAAGAATATGGCTTAAAAAATAGTTATGACATTTTAGGTTCTACACTGCTGGCTGTTGAGACACATTCACACACTTGCATGGATGATGAGCACACAAAAAATCACACAAAAGCAGGGAGAACAACTTTCATGTCCAAAAAACAAAAGAAAACACAGAATAAGGTATGAGTGAGATTATGATTTAATAAGGAGCAGAAAAGCTTGGTAAAATCCCCTTAAAGAGCTAAAAAATTTCTACACTGAAGGCTTTACAGCTTTCAACTTCTCCATCCTTCCTGGTATGTCCTTCTTTATCAAAGACGCACAAACAAAGACAAAGATGAGAACAATCCCACTTTAGGATTGTTTGGTGTTCATTTGTCAGTTGAAACAGGAAAACAGCAGTGTCTACACTGGTCCAAACTGTCTACACTGGATTTTCACATTTTAAACGTTAACTCACAAAAGATCTCTACTCTCCACTCTAATCATCTTTTGTTATAAAAACGTTCCCAGTGGTCTTTTAATTATGATTAAGGATGTCAAATTAATTCATTACAGACAAATAGCACTTAAAAACAATCTCCTTTTAATCTATATTTATTCTCTAATGTACAACAAGGGTTCAACTGATGACTTGCATAAACGTTTTATTTGACCTCAGCTGATAATGTATTTTACATTGCATTCAGTGCATGTCTCGTGTACGCAGCTCATGCCGCGCAACCGTGGCCGCTGTGATGTCATCAAAATGCAACTTTGCAGTTCTTAACAGAATTAACCCACAACAACGCAACCACTCATATCTATTATGTAAGAGATAAAGCCTGACGAGGTGTTTGTTCTCATAAATGAAGGGGGTACACGGAGAACTGATCGCATTGGACTGTTAACTGTGGAATAAGTCATGTCATGATATGGTTTTGATAACAAGTATAAATATTTTGTTTTTTGCTCGGAAAAGTGCTCCTACTTTTTTTGTTGTTTAGTTTTTTCTCACTCAATTGTTCAAAATAATAAAAAAAAACCTTTAGAGATGTACAGTTACAGGCTGGAAGTCTGCTGTAAAATAATCTCAAAATGAGTCTTGTCACAGCAATTCTTAGGTCAAATTAAATTACATTAGTTCAATTGATTAATTATAGGTCATTAATAATCAATAACACGGAAAATTAATTGCAAGACAGCACTAATTATGATTATGCCATTTTTGACCAAAGCTGTGGTGGTTGTGTGAGGGGCTGTAGGGTTGGAGCAAGCCCATCCTTACTTCCTCTCATCCATCTGTTTGCATTCCCTCCCGTAAACCTACAGCCGCCGCCACAACCCTGCTGCCGCACATGGCAACTTCTAAGCACAAGCAACAACATGGCGCCATTGTTTTACCCAAAGACATTTATGCAGGCAAGACAGGAACTGAACCTGCAACCTTTCAATTAGCTGTAAACCACTGCCACTGTACCACAGCTGCCCATAAACACAGAACACAAACCAGTCGTTTTGACAGTTCCAAAGAGAGGATCAGTGCTTTCAATGTTAGCAAGAAGAAACTTCATGAAGCCAAAACAATAGCAGATGAGTAGCAATATCATAACATCATCTTTTGTAGAAGTCATTAATATTCTTGTGATTAAGCTGCTGATAATAATGTTGGGTGTTTGCCACAATAGGCAGAGCCTTCAAATAATTTAGGGTACATTAAGGTGTTGCCACTTTACTGTCTTTTTTTTTCTCTATGGAAGCAAAAAACCAAGAGCGTTCAACCAATTTTTCTGTGAATGGCTCTTCCACGTTTTAAAGAGATGTTCCTTTCAAGGAGGGGAACCATTACGGGTTTGATTGATCACTCACTTACAGCCCCAGCTGGTTGTCTCAGAATTCAGCCTCAGCCTGCCCAAAAGAGTCCACAAAGCTTCTCACACGCTAACACGCATGCATGTACATCATCCAGACCACCAGCACACAGCACAGAGCTCCCTCTGACTGTGGTCCCATGCTGAAGCCTTCCCCACCCATCAGGATCAATGCAAGTCTTTATTAGCTGCTGGCTAAGGCTGCTGGCGGTGTAAGAGGACCCCACTGGTTCTGGCCTCACACCTCAACAAATCGGCTGCTGCATAAACACTGCTCCGTGTCTGTGAGTTTGTGTTCCTGGAGTGTGTGTGGACATGTTCTGACTAAACATAGCTTAGTTAAACCAGGATTTGGAAAAACAAAAGAACGAATGACCATTAGAGACTAACCATCCATGGCGTTCCGTGTCATCACTAACATTACTTTCCCACCAATTTATCTTGACACAACAAATTTAGCGTCAGTTTAAGCCTGCGATGAGTACGATTTTTATGGGGATACATCAGCACAGTCACAATCCATTTGGTTTTGTTTTGTGCGCGACACAACGTTGCAGAAACGTTCAAAGAGAGCCACATAAAAACTGTGAGAAACCAACAGATTGGTCCCAATGGAGTGGTTTGAGACCGTGGTCTGAGAAGGGTCTAAAAGCTACCAGGGAACAGCACAGGTCAAAAAAACTGGTTTTCTATAAAGCTGAAAATGGGAAGAGCTTTTAAAGCGCTGTCTTAATTCTGACCAACACAGCCCTAACATTCCGATGATGGCAAAGGGGTAGGGCAATGAAAATAAATAAGGTTTGGGGCAAATGAGATAAAGTAATTAGCTTAAAGGTCCACACTGATTAAAATAGGGTTTTTTGGTGTTTATAGCGAGTTCTTGTGGCATTTTTCTGATGATAGAAGACATAGATAAAGAAAATAAAGCTTAAAATTTCATTTCTGAGTACTTCTTTATTAAAATTGTTGTGAATCAGCAGCAGAAAGATAATGCAGTTTGAAACGGAGCCTATTTGTGACGTAGAAAATACCCTGGGAGGGCCAGAAGCTCCCTGCTCCGCATAAACAGCAACATGGAGGGGAAGGTGGGGCGGGGTTAACAATGGTTCTGCCCACAACTCAGAAGCAAATTTCTAACAATCTACTGCCAGTTTGCAGAAACTATGTCCTAGAAAATGACACAGGTTTTTGATTTTGGCTAAAAATGGCATAGTTATGATTAAAAGAACACTGGGAACACGTTTACATAAGATCAAAAGATGGTTGGAGTGGGGCCTTAAAATAAAATGTAAAAGTAAAATGTTCTGTATTTGCCAAGTAGAAAACTTTCAGTAAAACTCTGCTGTAAGAGCTTACAGTGCCTATTTTTATCTAGTATGCCCTGAGTATAATAATGAGATCACCCATAAGCCATTGCATTTGATGATCCATAAAGTGGAATAGTTAAAATAGAAAGGAAAAGCAGTCCGGAGGATGACAAGTGAAACGTGCCTTGCAGATAAAGGGGTTAACACTGCTCCTCCTTCAAGACTTCCATGAACAAAGTAATGCTCTTCTTCTGACCTCTCCTCTGTTGCTGTCAACACACCAACCGATCACGGTGACTCCCTTTTCAGCTCCTCTTTGTGTGATTGATTCCATCAGGGGATCTTTTTACATAACAAGATCTTTTCATTTTTTATATCTCGGCCTAATCATCAAGAGTTGATCATCACAAGGACACAATGGAATGCTCCTGTTGCTCAGAGAAAGCTTGTAATGAAAGACGTCGAAGACAGTGCTGGGTTGACCAGGTCATCAGGAGGCTAAGATCCCTGTAAGCTACCAACAAGGGCAATGACACAATCTTTGTGTTCTTCATTAGATTTGTTTTATTGAAAAAAAATCACAGCAAAATAAGAGATAATGTTATGTAGAAGTGTCTGCTTTGCAGCCTATGATGTCTAGTTGAACCTGAATTCACCGGAATGAAAGGAATGGTTTTGTGACATCAAGCATTATTGCGCAGTGTTGACTGAACTCTATTTCCTCGTTCACTATCCTCCTGGAATTTTTGCAGCTCTGCCAAGAACTTCAATCATTGTAAGGTCAGATTGAGTTTCATTCTTCATCTTGTGGGAAATTGTCGAAATAAATGTGAACAAACACTCATCTTTTTGCAGTTTTTCCACATGAATAGACCTGTGTTTGTTTCCTTTATCAAGTTTTATCAGTCTATCTAGCATAATGAGGTACCGTTCGGAGATTAGCAGAGACTACATAAATCCACATGCATCTAATGATTCATCAAAGGGGGATTGCCAAGATCAGATGTGTTTATCTCAGACCTGGCAACTATACCAAGGGGACATTCTTGAGAGTCTGCAGTTGGTTTAGATTGATGGGCCTCAGCTAAGATAATCACCAGACCAAAGGAGGACTGAAGCAGCATCTTTGTCTCAACTTGGCAGGCGCATGGGCTAGGAGGAATGATGGGAGGAGCAGGAAGGTTACTGAGGAAGAAAACATACAGCACAGACATGAGAATGAGACACATCTATGTAGGGGTGGGTGTGATGCAACAAGAGAGATGGCAAAGGCCAGGCTCTCAGAGCAGAGCCTTTCGAGAACAAATCAATCCAAGCAAACAAACCGATTGGGCTCCAGTCTTTAAACATCACACTTTGCATGTGTTGTTCCAAACCAAAGTATGGCCTTTGAAACATCTTGTTAATAGGAAAGCTGCACTGTCTGAACTGTTCAAGTTCAGATCAGTGTCATTTCCTGATTACTTTCAATAAATGTCCATGCAACAAATTTCAGCAAATAAACCAAACTAATCTAATACATCAATCCTTATGAATAACTAGAATTGGTAAAGCGCAATCCAAGAGCATTAACATCTGCTACAAGCTGACGGAACCTCATCCAGTACTTTGTGTGGGAAACAGAAGCGTCAATAGCCTCCAAAAAGAGACAACAAATACAACATTCATGCTAGGAGTTCTTTGGTTAAAATTGATCACTTTGTTTTTATGACAAAAACGTTGAACACAATGACAGCTGAGAATTCAACTGCATATTCAAAGTGAGTGTAAAAAGTAGTCTGTGGACTGATATCCACGGCTTGAGGAATTCAAATCTCTCAGGACAATAATAATAATAATAATAATGGGTTGGATTTGAAAGAAGTGACAGTATGCACTCCTCTGACCATCATTACTTCATGCATGAAGATTAATTAATGAATGATGATTAATGGACATTCATGCACATGATCATTGGCCGACCTTCTCAACTACCTGAGCCGCTGCCACTCTGCCAATATAACCACCTTAAAAATGAACCTGCCATACTGTGTAAGGACATCTGTGGGGGAAATGTGTTAAGCAGCAAGTTTGTTTTTAAACTTTGTCTTATGGAGTGGCATTAACCTTTTAATTCCCCCATTTGACTACCATTACATTGACACAAAAGATGCAATTGTGGAGGGTCTTAGAGACAAGTGGCTGCATCTTAAGCCAGAGCAGTTATTCTTTGCAGTTTGCTCAAGATTTGTGCGGCCACCTTAAGGGATGTCATAAAAAACCCCAGAAATTCTGAATGTCGTATGTTTTGAAAGTGCATCATAAAGTATTTATAGGGATATTGTAAGTTACACACACCTATAATTATAATGTTGTTGCATGGTGCTCTTACGCAGCATTCCAGTCGCTGGTAAGATGCGTGCACTAGGTCATTACTAACCATGTGGAACTGCTCTATGCACGTGGTGTCCTAGTGATAAGTGCCCTTAAGATGCCTGCAGGATGCACACAAAAATACTCTGTGATTATCTAAATTCTTCATTTTAATAGTGACAACTGTTAAAAGCTCATTAACAATTAATTTCTGGTCTGTTGGATAGTCTGTGTGCATTCACACTGTCAGTGAACAACGCCAGAGTTCACTTGCAAGAGAACCAAGATCCTCTTTTGCAGTCAGATTAGACCCCACATGTTTGATTTTCCCCAAAGTTCAGATGAGCTTTCACAGTTGCCAAACAAAGCAAAGCGCACTTCGAAGAAACATGATCTGGACTGGACCAAACAGTTCAGCACAGCCACCACTTCCTGGGTTAAGGGTAGTTAGATTTACAGTAAGCCAGAGTAAAGCTGTGATCTTCCATAGCCCAGACAGAGGCCTCCAATCTCATTAAAATGGTGTAAATGGAATCACAGATGAGAAAATGTGTAATTTCCCTAAAGACACATTGGATGTCAACTTTGAAACACAATAGAGTTTGGTTAAACACTACCCAGCTGAGGACAGACTTATACTTAGTTTTGCATTGCTGACTTTTTGGATGCAGCACTAAAAGGTACTTATTTCAATTTTAAATGAAATAGGTTTAAAGTGCACTATTTGACGTAGTACATTTGTGACTATATTGTGTCAGAGAGAAGGTAGCTTCTGGGTCTTGGAACTGGTCAAAACTGCAAATGAGAGGAGAGACTGATGAAAGTAAACCTCTACTCCACCAACCTCTAGATCTAAATTTGTCTTTAAAATGCATTTTTGGAAATTATATAGGAAATGTTCCTATCATTCTCACTTCATTTAAACCTTTCTCTTCATTCCTTCCCCGTTGGGCACGTTGTCTTTGAAATCAAAGTGGAAACGATTTAAAGTATGAGGCAGTCTGGCACTTTGTCCTAATGTTACTGAGAGCTTGACCTTTGAAGCTTTTTGGCCTCTGTCAGCCCACTGATAGCCTTGGAGACTAAAGCCTTCTGCGAAATCAAGAATTGCTTTTGTTTCTCAGTTGCAACCTGTCTGCACAAGATTTGACGTACTGGAATCAAAATGGTTTCAGCTGACCCATTTTTTACTCACAGCTTGTTCTCTCACATCTCTGGAGGAATTTGAAAGCCCGCCTCTGGGAGGAATTTGACCCCGCACACTGTAAAAGCACATTTAGGCTTCACTTTGCGCTCTCGGCATTCCATTTCTTTCTTCTGCATCTGCACACTGATTCAACATCTGTCAGTCAAACACTCCCAGACCATCACTGTCTACATTCTATCAATTTTCCACACATTGGGATTCAGGAAGTGTATCCGTTTATAAAGAGGGTCTTGGGGTCATGCCTCCAGTTGCCAACTACAAAATTGTCATTCAGCTGATCTCTGCAAGTTCTTTGTCACATTCATTTTGGCTCGATTTGCTGGAAACTTTTGCCAAATAAATTGCAATAATTAAAAAAACATAAATACTCAGAAACTCAGAACAGCAATAATTTTTCTTTAAGTTGAAACTGTTAATTTAACCTTTAAATGCATCTACAAGGTCATGATGGGCCTATACTGTTTCATGTTATACTATGAGGAAACTAGACATTAAAAGGTTCCTGTTGGTCATGTTGTAGCCTCCTAACTCTCACTGAACATTGTGTTTGGAATTATAATGCAAAAGTTGGGAATGTCATGGTATTCAACTATACAGGATTCTTTTGAATACATTCTTATTGATCAATACGTTACTTTTTACACAACCAAATTACCTCTCATCTAAAACTAAATGTACAACAGAAAAAAATGGTAAAAAGCGAAGGCCTATTTAACACATCTTAGAATGCCCAAAGCCTTACACAGTCACAGAACCATTCACCCGAACACACACATTCACACACTAACGGCAGCTCTGCTGCCCTAAAACTGGTGCCGACCTATAACCAAGATGGGCTTCAGTGTCTTCCTCAAGGACACTTTGACACAGACGAACCTGCGATCTTCCAATCAGAGGTTGACCACTGTACCACAACAGCACAGCTGCATAGACTGCTCACAGATATAAACTGTAAACACAATTAGTCTGCTTCTAGGTTTTTAATTCACCTAAAACCTTAAGCTACAGATACACCGGGCATGTGAGGCACTAACCCGCATTTAGCCCACGGTGCTTCTTCTTCTCTTTTTCTACTGTTTACAAAAGCATGTCTGCCACCTATAGTTGGAAGAGAATTGGTGCAAAATGTTGAAGCTGTGCAAATCTCTTGAATCTCTCCCCAGGCTTTTTCCTTTTACTGCTTTATTTCGATATTTGAAAGACTTGGTGTCATAGAATTCTGGGCAAAAACCACAGTTATCAATTTCAAGTGGTTGGCACTTCCGTGAATTAAAAAGGATGCTAACACTCATCACTGCTAAATCCGAGTCCCTGATCGATCAAACTTCAACTGGTTTAACTTTCAATGTTCTTTCAATGGCCACGCAATTTGTACGTAGAGACTGAAAATGGTCGTTGAAACTTGGCTAGCTAGGTGTAAACACAAACGTTCTGAATGTGGAACACTGAAAGGAGCATATGTGCGCGTTTACACAGACTTTTCATTGAAAGTGGCTGCTTGAATCTGCGTTGCTGAGGTTTGTGTGAACTTAGCTTCAAGAAGCGTCACTCTCCAGAGGAAGCTCATTTCAGCCACATGTATTTGAGACCTAATTCTTTCAATTATGACCCAAAACCTTTGACCATGAGTGAGTATTGGAAGAAAGATCCACCGGTAAATTGAGAGCGTCATCTTCTAAAAAAGCTCACTCTTCAACCACAATGGACTGGCAAACCAACTGCATGACAGCCTAGTTTTCTTGAAATTGTTTTTTTTCTTTGAGTTCACAACTGTTAATAAACACAGGGATGGAGTTCTTGATTAACAATATTTTTAGCCCTGCTTTTTTTTTTCTTGAAGTGATTGCTAATTTTTTTTGAAAGATACGAATGTAACCACTCACACTCACAAAAACCACACCAATCCAGTTTTCTTAGGAAATCAGTTTCAAATGTGAGATCCAGTTGATCGATGAACATTTGCATTACTTTGGTCAAACCTCTTCAAGCATTAAAGAATTGTATCTCTGGAGCAGAACCCACTTTGTTTTGTAATGAGAATTCCACAAAATGTGTAACTGGTCAGGTACACGTTTCTGTATTTAAGGAAGACAGTTTCATGAAACGCTTTATGCCAATTGCTTTTTAAAAGACAAAAAGGACAACCTCCTTGACTTCAAAGAAGGAAAGAAAATGCAGCGGAGGGGAGTGTTTGCATCAGTGAAAAGCCTCAACCAATCCCTGAGTGCAAGTAGTCTCAAATCCATACCACAATCTGGCTCACGATGCACAATGCCCTCATAAAACCTCTGGCATAACACTAATGTTAGAGGAGAACAAAAAGAAAAGAGAAAAGGGAGAAAGAAAAAAAGCCAGGCTTTTTAAGTACTTGAACTGGCACCGAAAAGGTTTCTGCACGCTGAAGACACATGTTTTCCAATCCACAGAAAAGCTTTGATCCACTCATTTAACTTCAAATGTGGAAGCATTCCCTTAGATACTGAGAGTTGTTTCAGGAGCAGAAGCACAAATGTCAATGTTGAGCCTCAAAAGACCTTGTGTTTTCATCCAGCAGCACATGAGCCGAACTTCTTCCAGAAGAAACATGGACAGAGAAGAGATTGAGGTTTCTAAAGATTCTGCCCCAAATATTATTGTGTTCTTCAAACTTGCCGTTTTATGGAAATCCAGGGCCTCAGCAAAAACATATGCAGATTTGAAGGTAGAAAGCTCTAAACAGATCCACACCTCGCCCTAATCTCCTCTCATTCCACCAAATATTTTTATAGTACATCTGACTTCAGTGCTCTGCTATTAGTTCCACAGGTGTGGAGAGACAAACTCCAAAAAAAGTCAAAAATTAAATAACCCAGGAAATTCCACAGCAGCAAAACCGTGGTTTCAGGACATGGCAGACTCCATCCCCTCTTATTTGAAACATTATCTGCCCATTCCCAGATCTCAATGAATGAAGACATGTCATCAGATTTCCAAAAACACATACATTTATTAGTTGCACTCGTGGATTCCTCTGTAAATGAACATCTGCACTTGTGTATGTGCGAGGGAACATGTTTATTGCTACAGTAGCTGGAAATATGCAACCAGTTTCCCCGACTGTGAGCTGTTTGTTTTAAGCCCCTTGGACGTCTCGGAATGTCTCCCACTCACACTGGCACAAGATCCAAACTGCAACCAGATGGGTGGACCTTTGTCATTTTTCTTTTGTTGTTGAAATAATGACGCAGGGTTCCTCAAACAGATTCCTGTTCTACTTTCCTAATTTTTCCTTCCCATCTGCCCTTTTTTTCCCCTTCTTCTCACAACTGTTTTTCCCATTTTTCTTCTTGAACCGTGCAGATGTAACAGTAAGGTAGTGACAGAGCATGTGAGAATGATGGCTTTCAAACAGAGAAATTATGATCTCTCCTGAGCAAAGGGAGCAGCTGCTTGCAGCCTCCACGTGACCCCGGCATGACTCAGTACTGCATATGTAAATAGCCCTCCAAACCTTCTCTTTCCTTTTCATTTCGGTCATCTGCTGCTCAGAAAGCATCACTCCAGACTTCTACTGACACATCCCTTTAGCACAGCTATGTATGGTTTGGAAACCAGCATGTTTTTCTTGGGTTTGGGGCTGGAGGGGTGAGAACACTCGCACCCTTTTTTAAGGCTACGCAAGCTAGACGACAAAAAAAAGGGGATCAACCGTTGCTCAAAGATAGAAGGTGAGGGAACTAGGATGACTTTGTCAAATGAGTGACAATGACTTCCAAATATGACAGGGCAAACTCGCCAACTTCCATTTCCACTTTGGTGAGCTCTACGTATGATGTCTTGTCTTTCCACCCTTGTGTTCTTTTGAAATACTCTGCGTAATACCTTGTTTTGGCTCTTATTTTACAGGATTTGCAGCGTTTTAAGGCGCACTTAAAAGTTTTAATTTTAAAAAAACAAAACAAAAGTGCGCCTGATATATGGTTTAATTTGTGCATACTGGTGTTGAAGTAATCAAAATGTTTGTCTGTTTTTTTAGGAGTTGCAAACAAGTTTGGATGTTATTGCAAATATGCTAGTGTGCACCACTGTCAAACTGCATTTTTTAAACGTGTTACTAACAAATTTGAGAGTTAGCGTAGTCACAATGATGCGTGTTTTTGCTGGATCAGTCTGTTTTATTCAGTGTTGCAAAAAAGGTAATGAGTTATTGTGAATAAGCTATTGCAGCTAGCGTGTAGCGGAATCGGATTGTGTCTTTTTACGTGTTACTAACACCATTGGGAGTTAACATAGACACATTAACATTTGTCGTAGCTTTTTTTATGTATTGCAAACTAGTTTGGGAGTTCCAGGTATTATTAAAACGCTAATGTTTAGCTTGTTACAAACAAGTTCTTTAGTTTTTGTGGATGCAGTTAAAAAAATCTGACCGACTGACAGATTAATTTCGGACTCTTTTGTCTCACTATAGTTTGGTGCGACTCATACATGACCCATTTTGTGCCTTATGTATAATAGTGCGAAAAATTAAACTCCCAAAATACACAAAAAAATACCCAATCTGAATTCAAAAGTTAGAAAACTACTTTTTTGTACGTATTTGTATAACAGTTTATAGGCTGATGTTCTGCTTTTATTTTTATTCAAACCTGGTTTTTATTGTTCAACATTCACCCTTTAACAGCGGAGCTTTAGCTCCACATTCCTTCGAAGGGTTAACTTACGTCATATTCAACTTTTTAGGTAGATTGCTCCAACATATTTTAACCTTGAACAGTGCATGCTTAAAACAGGAAGTAGTTAACTACGTGAAAGAAGTGTTACAAGGGAAACATAAATGTATGTAAATTAAAAGTTAAGCGTGCTCCAAATGTGTTCGAGAGATGAAACAGAGCAGATATTTTTTTGTTAAAATCAACTCTTTTAGGCTTAGAGGGACACATTCATTGTCTTATTTAACTATGGACTGAGAAAAACAAATGAGAACAATCTGGACTGGAGCTGCTTTGCGCTGAAGGGATGGCGATTACAGATGCCATTCCCGACACAGCACACAGTTCACCATCGACATACTCCACTGCGCCTCGTTCCAGACCCACCGCTGTGCTACAACATACTGTTCAAATTATACGAACGCAGCTGCTCTGTTATTGATTGAACTGATTGGAAAACCGCTGTAATGTGGGTAAGAAGCGAGCTCTAATATAAAGTCTGCTGGAATTACTAAGAACAGACCTGGAAAATCCAAAGAGGAGAAAAGTTTAGAGTGTCCAGAGCAGCAGCCAAAAAGGGAGAAATGAATGTTCAGTAAGCTAAAGGAGCTTCCGTTATGGAGCTTTGAATTCCCCAGATGAATGCCACACATCTTTCAACTCAAACATTGGAGTGTTTTCAAAACCAAAACTCATCAATATGTGAAAACTAAAGTATGTAAACATGACATCTAGCTACATAGTAATGATGCTTCCATTTACATTTTTTGTTTCTTTTTATGGCTTAAGCAAAAACGTACATTTTTTACTTTAGAAAGTGACGTGACAAACTCCAACAGTTACAAACACATAAAGATACACATTTCGCCTTTTTCCTTTGGAAAATAATTATTATAACTTTGAAAGCAGTAGTAATGGTAAGAAGTGAAGTATTTCAAGTGTTTTTAACTTTGATTTTTTTTTTAATTAAAATGACATGTGACTTGAGAAAAAAAAAACTGTAGTTTTCTTGTGCTCTTTTAATGCTTTCAATTCCACTTGAGCAAAATTATTGACTTTTATTTCTCAAAAACTAAACAACAGTATTAATTATGTATAAACAGAAAAATAAATAAGAAAGAATGAGATGAAGTCAAAGAGCAGAACCTGCACATTGCCCTGCGCCATGCGCTTTGCCAGCGAGAATCACATGTGTTTAGATGGCTTCTCCCAGCTCTTCAGCGGAGAACAAAGCAAACAGACATGATGCCAAATAGCAGTTGCTGGAATGCTCTGGTGCTTATTGGGCTGTTGGCCTTGGATGAAGATACAAGGCCTTAAAGCAGATACATAAACTTGTTTTACTTTCCAGTAACATTTGTCTGGACTGTAGCATTTTTAGGGAAGTTGTTTACACAAGTCATTTTTTTTTTAAAGAGGGTAAAAACAACATATTCAGAGCTGTTTCTGGCACTCGCTGTAAAAATAAAAGGTGCCACAAGGTCGAAGGTCACCTGTTAACTTCCCCATGCATGATGCTACTGACGGGTCAAGTGTTTGGAAACTGAGTTAAACCCATCATAGATTTCGCTTCCTACCTAAATGACCTATGAACCTAAATAACACACGCTGTTTAACGTAACGTAATGCTGCGGTCACAGCGGGCTCAGAAACACAGGCTCAAGACCAGATCCAATAAAAAGTCCATGTGAACCTGTTTCGGGCTCCGTGTTCAACGCCTTTGTGTTCACAGGTCGCTATGCAAGTTCTAAAGTCCATTTTCAGGCTCTATGTACAAAACGGGCACTGAAAGTTAAACCAGTTTAACTTTGACCAATGAGGGACTCAGATTTGATAGGGACGTAAAGGTAGCATCCTTTCCAAAACAAAAAAGGGCTAACTGGTTGAAAATCAATTACGAAACGGAAACTGATGATAACAGTTTGTGTCTGGCTGGAATTATATGACACCAAGTCTTTCATATATCGGATTAAAGCTGTGAAAGACAAAGCTTGGAGGACGATTCACCAGATTTGCACCACTTTGACATTAACTGACTTCCAACTGTTAGTACATGTGCCAGTACTGGGTAGCATCACTCCTGTGTGAATACCATTGGCATTCTTAAAACGCCACACATGTTCGCTGTGTATGATCACTCCTCAATGGTTAACGCCATGAACCTGAATCTGCTGATTCTGACGCAGAGAAAACGGGCTTTTCATTTCGGCTTTGCACCAATGTGCAGCACATTACTCACCACATAACTCAGAGCGAATCCACTTTTCTCCACGCCAGGCTGGGCTGGTTTAAGTTGACTGAGTGAGCACTTCACCACTGTAAAGTGTTATGTAACAGCATAAAGCTGCTTCTCTCCAGTTAAGAATCTGCTAGAATTACTTTAGTTGCGTAAACAGTTGAAGAGAAAGGACAGCTGAAAGAGTGTCAAGACTGAAGCTAAAGCTCAGGTTGTTAAAGGGTTAATCATAAAGTTGTATGAAAATGCCATGAAGTCAATTCCTGGGAAGAGTATACTGGTTTCCATAAAGCCTTTTAACATTTTTGTTGTTATTAAAATATTTGCCAAAACTAAGAAACTCCAATTCTTCAAACTGAAAATAGCACAAAATAGACATGATAGTTTTTTTCTTTTGCCCACTTAGCAACCTTTTTGGATTGTTTGATTAATTGATTGATTTCCTTTCATTTTTAAATACAAAACAAAATAGTTAAAACAACATGATAAACAGAAAGTGGTCAAGTGCTTAAAAATGGAGTGAGTAGAAGAAAAATCTGTCATAACATTTTCCATGGAATGATTTTCTCAATGCTCTTTTAGTGGTGTGCACCTCTTGTGTGTGCTACTCTTTGTCTCCATGTGTTTACGTGCAGCATCATTTCCATCATCGTTTTCACCCACCCGACCGTCCGGCCTCCCTTCTCAGCATTTCATCCCATTTCCCGGAGTGGCTGCTCTCGTTTTTAAGCCATTGAAGGTTTTGTTTTTCTCTGCTTGCTCCTTTCTTTCTTCAGCGTGTGGGGAAAAACATGCAACTCTCTACTAACACTCATACTGTAACGGCCATAGTTTGCTTATCATGCAAGCGCAGATGTGTAAATAAACCAACTGATAGTGGAGCCAAAACCTTAACATCTGGATTAAAAATGTGAGTTTCCCAAAGATGCATGTCCAGTTTCCAGTCGTGTTTTGTTCTGGTCTTAATTCCAATGTCTTTCTGGTGATTAGATCTATTTCCTAATGAACAAGCAAACCGTATATTACTAAAATAATCTCTCTGGATGTCATCCACCAGAGATACTTTGTTTTACAGTTTGAGCTGCCTCCTCGCCACAGAAAAATGCACTGAAACTGATAACATACACATTCCAGATGTCCCACCCTGAGTGAATGATGCTTCAGTGGAGAAATATAGATGTAGGGAGTACATAGGATGAAATGCATGGGAGATTACAGACGAAGCATGATGACTCTTTCCTCCGTCTGCGCTTAGTAGATCAGCAAAGTCTGAACGTCTGAACAGACAAATAAGTTCCAGGGTTCTTCCAGAGACCAAAAAATTAACAATAGTTCCACTGGTGACAAAAGACACTCTTGGACCTGTCTTAATCCAACATCAGTAGTACCCGTCTGAAACGTATCCTCTGGCAGGCAGAAACAGAGAATATACTGTTGCGTCTGGTTGGCCTAAGAACTGTTTGGACAGTTTCAGACCTTGGCAGCTTTACAGGTAATTCTACCTGCACCTTCTATTTGCCACCGCTCAAAATAATTGTAGTTCAAACGGCATAATTGGTGGAAATGAAGGCAGGGGGCGTGTCACATGGAGCAGATTATTAGATTAATGAAAGCAGGCTTTTTGGAGTACAAGCCTTCATGTTTTCCTCACATTTGTTTGATATGCACCACTGACCAGGATGGAAAGGAGCAGTTTAAAAGATCCTGATCTGGATTTTCCATGCCAAGTTATGGGACTTTCTACAGTACTTCTCGTAAAACCCTGGAACTCCATAAAAAAACAGATTATGATTGTGATGGAAGAATCCTAATATCACCATGGCAAACATCAAGATGGACATTCCCAGATATTAATAATTAGAGGCGGAGCCAAAGCATTTTATATGGGGGGTGGGGGAGAATTTATTGAAGATTTCTTAATCTTTGTCACGAGATAATGACAGTAATATTTAGAATAATATAAAGATATGTAATACTTATTTTTTTAGTCAAGTCTTTTTGTTAACGTCTTTTCCAATTTAAAAAATGTACACCTTAAAAAATACCTACGTTTTATAAACTTAATGTGTTGATCTGTAAAAGAAAAGCAAATAATTGATCTAAGTGAACCATTGTCTCATATTTTTACCATAAACACAAACTTTCTATTTTAGCCTGACTGTTACTGCAGCTTGAGAATATACATTTATATATATATATATATATATATATATATATATATATATATTATATTATATTATATATATATATTTTTCAGTTTGAGTTAATCTTTGGTTCTTGGCCTCACAGATGACTTCAGATTACGACTGTCATCCTGAGATTTGGTGTAATGGAAATGTCATTGTAGCATTAGCATGCAAGCTTGTCATTACAGCAACAGGATTTGTCTAAAAAGAAAAGTCCTGCAGCAACATGATGTGATTGACACTAAGGAAACTTTAGTGAAGAAAATACTGTAAAGCCTCACTTGTCAAATAGCAAGTCATTTCTGTTCAGCAGAATTATGCAGAAAACCTGTTTTTTGGATCACTCAAAAATAAATACAACACGCCAGGGACTGAGGAGGAACCTTCCACTCATTACAGGCCTGTAAGCACACACTGTGCTGACCTGGAGGGGTCTATGTACATTCACTGTCAGGTGGAGAGGGGCCCTGGATTTGCCATTCTCTACATTGTTACAGATGACTTGTCTTTGCTGCTTAACCTGGATCTCCCCCAGGGACCAGATGTGCTGTCCGACTCCCTCCCAGACATGTACTGATGGCACACTTCTGCCTTTAGCCTAGTGTTCATGCTATCTTATGCATTTTCTAACATTAAAAAGGTTTTATAGTCTCAACAAACAACATTTATATGCACAAATTGGTTTTAAAGTATGAAGCTAAAAGAATTACACCTACAAACAAACAAAATCTCTGAGTTTGAATTTTTGTTTTAAACAAAAATAACATGGTATGACTGTATATAGTTTTAAAACGTATTTTTATTTTTACATATTTTATTTTTAGAGTCAGTAGTTTAACTAAAATGTATAAATAATCCTGAAAGTATTAAAGGAAAGGCAACACAAACACTCAAGTTCAAAAGGTTTGTCGCCGTCTTGTGGCAAATAAAGGAATTACACAAACACTTGATTTTTCTTTACATTTAGAGCTTTTCTTCACAAAAGGCTTCCACAACGCAACATTTCTTACCACTAGAATTAACCAGTTGAAATTCTGTTTCAAGAAATGATCTTTCCTGAAGTTTCCCAGTGTTTTTGGAAAACACAGAGAACAGTTTTCTGACAGATGTTTGCTCAAAAAAAGAGATTAAAAAACAAGAAAATTGAAGCGTCTGCTCAGCTTAAATAAGCAGAGCTTTAATGTGAACAAAAGACCCTCTCCGATCATCTTTTGATCTATTTACAACATTCCCAGTGACATTTTAATTATGATGATGCCATTTTTTGCCTAAATCAAACAACCTGTCATTTTCTAGAACATAGTTTCTGCAGAGCGGCGGGAGTTCATTAGAAATCCACCTCTGAGTTTTGGTTGAGACTGTTGATTTTGGAGTAAACCCACCCCACTTCCCATCATCCACGCAGAAATGCAATTTTGAGCTTTTTTTTTTTTAAGTTCTACATCATCAGAAAAAAACCCCTTGAAGAACATGTTAAAAACACAAATTTCATTAGAGTGGGTCTTTAAACGTGGGATTCTTCAGAAGTAGGAATTTTTTCTGGCTCATGCCTGGTTTTGGACCAGTGTTATATAACCGACTTCACTTGTTTTTCTCTCCTTAAAAAAACGTCTTCAGACTCCACATCTGAGAGTGAACAGTGAGGTGGGAGCGAGTGTGAATCAGGCTCTGGCAGCGAAACAGAAGGAACACCTGAAATGTTAAGAAGCTCAGCAAAGCTGTGGATTTCTAGGTTTTTTTCTGCGTTATTTCAGCCCTAAGCTCACATTTCTTCTTAAATCCTAGCTTTTCTTCACAGACTCAAACGTGAACTTTTTTTCTTCTTCCTGCATTGATGGAGCAGAGATATTTTTTTTTTACCTCATTTTCCTCTTTAAAACTGAACGTGCCTCAATCCTTTAACCGAACACAGCAACCAGTACGTCCTGCATGAAACACAGCTCTCCAACAGAATCTCTAAATGGTGAAAATAATCCAGTTTCTTGCTCCCTTTGAGATTAACCGCACAAAGTTTGGCTGATTGCAGGAGGTCTGGGGCATTACCGAGCTAGATGCTAAGCCTGAAGAATGGGCCGACAGCGTAAACAAATACTGGAGTAGTAAAGAGGTTGTGGCCGAGTAATTTTTAAAGGAATGATGCGTGTCCACGAGCCAACAGCGGGCCCCTGCATGTTTCTGTTGACACTGGTTTAATTCCCTGTCAGATATAACTTATTGTTGCTCTGTGTTTTTTGCATTCCTCTCACTCTAACATCTTTCTTTATACTTCGACCTCTCTTCGGCTCTTTCGTCGCAATCGCGGCTCCTCCCACTTCTTCCATCCCCGCTTTCATCACGTCCTCCTTCCTCGATCTTCCAAATGGATGCCCTGCCATCCCTTGTTTGCAGCCCTTTCCTGATGTTCCTCATATCCCGGTCACCACATGTCTGGAAGAGTGAGGTTCGCTGTGGTTGCTGCGCAGGTTTGGGCAGAGGCCAGCTCAGGATGCACTGGGCTGCTTGTTGCTTTGTCTTGTGAAGCAGGCCAGGGCCCGATGTTAGGAAATGACCGTTCCTCTGCTTCAAATTAGTAATGAGGCAAAATCTACAGGGTTTTAGGAGGATGGCTAACAGAAAGCGCAAGAGGAATAGAGTTTACAGCCATCTGCAGGCCACATGAAAGGGAGCTGTAATTGCTTCAAAGGCCTCTGTAAATAAATATTGTATACTTTTCTAGCAGCCAGCGTCCAAATGATCCCAGAACTGCATAGTTAAGATCAGAGCAGGATTTTTACTTGTTTTAACTGATCATGTGTAGACTGTCTTAATTTTAATTCCGTTCATGTAGATCTTTGACCTTGTTCAGTTGTCTTTGTTGTTTTTCAGAACTACAGCAATTTTTTTTAATACGTTTTCATGAATGGAAAGGCTGAAAAAGACCAAAATCATCTTTTTAAGGAAAACACTTCAAAAACACAGCATCATTCATTGATACACTTATTTCTGAGACCATTATCTTATTAGCGTGATCAAACTTTCCTTAAAAACCCATTGTATATAACTTGGTCCATGTTTTCTGCCCGGTAGTTCATC
Source organism: Oryzias celebensis (assembly GCA_014656515.1). Classification (NCBI taxonomy): domain Eukaryota; kingdom Metazoa; phylum Chordata; class Actinopteri; order Beloniformes; family Adrianichthyidae; genus Oryzias; species Oryzias celebensis. The sequence goes on along the minus strand of BNCR01000011.1, from coordinate 16,356,242 downwards.
ATCATTCGACTAGGGGCAGTAGAGAGGCTTCTCCTATTCATTTCAAAATGGCTGCCTCCATGAAATCTCAAAAGCACTTTTGGCGGGAAAAGTTTAGCTGATTTTCAAGACATTGTGTTGAGAATAACTCAACTACTGTTATTCATTTTTAATGACTACTTGTTGTGTTGAAAGAATTTTGAAATGGTTGATAAATAATTCTTTATAATACAGTGACATCGTGTTTAAAATGCGAGGATTAAATTTGAAACAGCGAGTAAATACGGTGCTTTTTTCCCTGAATTATCAAAACCAATATTTTTGCATCTTAACAGTGCAACATTGTTGCAAGCAAAAACCTAAAATGAACCAAACCTAATGTTGTACTTAATATGTCATTAAAAAATATCTTTCAAATTTTTTTTTTATTTATTTCATTTGTTAATTTTTTGATGTAGAGGGCTGTACAGAGTTAAAGTCTCACTTTTTGGTCTCTTTTTAAACTGTTCCCAGAGTTTTTTTTGCCACAAGAACATGTTAAAAAACAACAAAACCACCGGCATGAGTCTTAAAATGCATCACTTACTTCTTTGATTGATTTAATATTGACAGTCTACACTGAGCAAATGAATGACGGACAGTTAAACTGTGGTTGTTTGCCACAGCTTCCTCAAGTACAAATAAAACTCTACCTCACCTAGATCCTCATGAAACTATTTTCTGAAGCAATAACCCAGCTGTGAGCCTGAACCAATATCATTCTTGAGCTGTGTCCCTTGGCACTTTTGAGTCCTGCCAAACTGCATCTCCTCTGCTGTCTTCCACCAGGAAGCTTCGCTCACACCGTGTGAACACTCACCAAACAGAGAGAGCTGGAAGACAACAATCCTAACGCTCACCTCACATGAGCTGGATTGAACCCAACGTCCCTTTTCATTTTATCGTTAGACTACTTTGCAGCTGATTACAGGAAATGATTAAGATGAAAAGCCTTGAAGGTCCGGGGGTTTTGGTATGAGGCTTAAACCTCAGAGCGTTGCTTTATGAAACACAAGTTGCACAACTGGCTCAAAGTCTGTACAGAGAGGATTAGGACTCTAAACCAAGAACATTCTAAACATGAAGTCTGAAAGGAAAAAAGGAGCCAATAAACGTTGAAAAGATTCTATAATAACTCACAAAAATGTGTGTTTTTACTTTGTCCTCAATGAACTGTTGTAATATGCAAGGATTGTATGGATGTCTGGGGGTGCACGTTGGGCTCTTAAGTCTTATGCAGTGTGACATGACAGAAATGTTCAACACAAACAGCTCGAATGCACAGGGTGGTCCACTGTAGGGGATCAGTCATCTGAAATCCATAAGGCAGTCAAACTTGTGGAGCCAAGGTAAATTCCAGGTGTTTATGTGGGCAGAAAGTGGCAGCCCCCTGCCAGGGGGTTTCAGGCCTGGGAGAAAGTGGGCTTACAGCCGTTTATGGCAGCGTTACAGCAGCTCGACATGAGAAACATTTAGGGTTTAATGTGTTTGGGTTTCATATCAGCCGAAGCAACTCATGTGACAAGTACATAACTACTTCATGTTCTCAATTTAGCAAATCAACCAGCCTTTTCTATTGGACCCAATATTCCTACACAACCTCAAGGAATGCCCAAATCCCAAACCCCATGTAGATGCCAAAAAATTCCACTGGACTCTACGATCCCTTATAACTGTAGAAACTGAAATGTTGATTGTATTTGATTCAGTTTATATTTTGCAAAAAGAAAGATGTTCCTCTTCAGTCCACTGCTAAAGTTTTCTTTATTTTAAGAAGTAAAATTCATTTTTTTAAAGACACATTAAAGAAAGTGTTTTGTCTTTAGACATTCAACCAAAAAGGAGGAAAAATCTTTCAAAGTGCCACCGCTTGGCCACCTAAATGCAAGTTTTTCAGCAAATTTGCATATTCCAAGGTCAGTCTAATGAAAAGCAGGAATAATGCCATCTCTAAATTGAGTGACAGCTGGGCAGCCACAGGGCGGCGGCTGGCAGCTGGCGTCCATATCAAGCGCCATCGACTGCACGGTAGCCCTGGGGTATATAAAAAACGGGCCATTCTGGACGTCTAACAGCCGCCTGACAGTCGCAGTCTACTTAAATGACCACACCAACCATTTTCACTTTTCTTCATGCATAGCATTTTATACTCACTTGAGGTCAGTGTTCTTTGAAGGAGCAATTGAGTGCCATCTACTGTCAAAGTCGTAGATTGCAACTAGCTCTCGTCAACCTTATTCTTGTCTACCCCATCACCTCAGTCAGTCCTAAAAAAGCATATTTTTATGCTAAATATGACATTTATCTGTTAAGAAAGAGAAAAAAAAAACAAATCTTCTATTTAAATTTGTCATTTTGTTGAAAAGTTTTGTAAAGAAATTAGGTTTTCATAAGGAATAAAAAGTGGATTAATGTAATTGGGACTTTTTAAACTGTTTTTCTTCTCCACCAAGAAGCTTGCAGGGAAATTTCTTGTACTTTTCCTCCTTTATGATGAACTTAGATTTGAAAGATGCCATTGTGGACAGTAATAGGAAGTACAGAAAGCTGACGTTTGGTAAATACTTGCTTTGGCTCAACACAGCATGGAGCCTGGCAGAACAAATTCTCTTTTTTTCCGAAACTGATTCCCATTTTATTGGGGAGACGATGCCTTTTTAATGTAATTTTGTGGCTGGAGAAATGAAAAGTTGCTCGTTAAAGTTTGAGGTAATTGGTGAACTTGTTGGTTGACAGCAGATTTATCACATTATTGTCTGCTACCGCGGAGTGGGAAAAATTCCTCTGTGTGAGAGCATTTGTCACTTAGAGCGCGCTCATTTCCTACTCCTGAAAATCTGTCTTTGTGAAATAAAATGCCTTTTATTATATCGCTCCGAGGGATTGTAAGACCACAATAGCCCCACTCTCTTTGCTCTCTTTTTATGAACACCTACACACACATCTAAATCAAGCTCAGACTGAAAAATAACAAAGTCTGGAGCTTTTCTAAGAGTCTCGCAGGAGTTATTTCCAGCCTCTTACGTACCGTTGACCCATTGGAGAAAGACATATCTGTCGTGCATCTGAAGAAAAATAATAAAAATAAACATATCATTGTGATGTTTGTCTGTGACAAAATGGAAAGAGGGATAATCAAACCTCTATACTTAGGAACTGACCCAGAAAGAAGTCGTCTAAATGTCCTGCTTTTGAGAAGCCCAAACTAAACTCCTGTCAGACGGTGAACCGAGGGGCAATGAGGAACAGAAAGGAACCAAAGCCAAATAAATTCACCCGCAAGCACTGTACACGCATGCTTGCCTGGACTCACTACCTGAACATACAAACACATGTGCTGCACAATGAGCCAAGCCATCTTCACTTGGCTCCATTCGTGTCATGAATTCTCTTCATTTCTTTTCCAAACTGGGTCTGCTGTTGGAATGGGGGAGGTTGTCCAACATAACCTCAAGAGATGCAGGGAAACTTTGGCTGAATCCAGATTTAAAACCAAGGAAAGCTCACAAACAACATGGCAGATGGAGGGATCTAAAACCTGGTAACTATCCTATCATTAGATCAATCAGAGCTTTCAATTGAAATAATACATTTCTATCCATCCATCTAATCCAGCTTGTTTCAAGTCAGGGTTACAGGTTTGCTGGAGCCCAGCTACCTTCAGGCAAAGGTGAGGTACACCTGGACATGTCACCAGTCCATGGAGATACAGATATCGTGGTTTACCTTTCGCAATCTCACCGTTTCACTTTTTTTTCCTTTCTTTTAAAGAGCACAATGTGTTCTGCCTCCTGATTGGCTGGAGACCTTGTCAATCAAGCACCTCTGTGTTACGCCTCCTTTACAGAAAGCCTTCAGTTTGACAATTTTACAAAATCCTTTGCTTGCGATCAAATCGGTTTTATGATACTGGACTTATTTTTCTATGAAAGTTTGAACTGTTTAAACAATAGAGGAAAGTGTGAAGTTGTTCACGTCTGTCTGAAAAAAGTGTGTAGTGAGGATTCTTACAGCTTTAAACTTCTGTTATTGTAGCCTACTTCAGCCATTGTGTTTTTTTTTTTTTAAAACAACCCTCACAATAAATGAGGGACCACCCAGGATGAGCATTGATCTCATTCCAGTGTGGGTCCTCGTGCGAGACCCTTTGAGCTAACTGTGTCGCCACCAGGGGGCCTAAGTCCAGGTTTCCCTGTGCCGGACCCCAGCCCGGATAAAAAACAGGGTTGTGTCAGGAAGGGCATCCGGCATAAAACTCTCTGCTAAACCTCCCGCGCGGATCAGTGGAAGCTGATTCACTGTTCCCTGAAGGGAAAAGCCAAAAGGTCAGCAAACAAACAAGCTGTAATGAAATACCATCCATCCAGTCAGGGTTGTAGGGTTGCTGGAAAATGAGGTAATGAACTACCAAATATTTAAGGTGAACTTTTAAAAAAAATGTGTGATTCCAAGATGCCGTGTTTCTTATTTGTCCTTTTTGGTTCTTCCTCTTTTATCAAACATCAAAGGACCACAACTACTGAACACCGGAGAAAAAGCTCCTTTTTTGATAAGGCTCCTCTAATCGAAGTTTGTGTGAAGTCAATCTGAGTTTGCCGGCCTGTTTAACAGAGAAGCAAGCGCTGACAGAGTCAATGGGAGGCGGAGGAAAAATAACAAGGGGCGTCTGCCAAGCCTCCCCACTGCTCGCTCTCACCGTCTCCTTCCCTGTCCTCCTGTTGCTGCCAGCTCAGTGGAAAAACTTCCTCTGCTCCAGACGGTTACCAGAGAATGAAACAGCAACTGGGATATTGATGAACGGAGATATAGGGTAGCAGGCAAATCAATCAAAGCCAAATAAGTAAGTGAGACTTCCATTTAGAACAAAAAAAAAAAAAAAAAAAATCAGGAAACCTTTACTGTCCTCTGGATTATAACAAGCAAAATGATCTTTCAACTGAAGGATCTGATTAGCATCGTCCTGTCCAGTTCCAGTCTAATCTGGAGGATGTTTGTGTAGATTCACATTCTTGGTTTATAGAGGACTGATTCGCACATTTATCAGCTGAAGATGGCTGAAGAACACAAGAGAAAATCTAAGGAAGCACAGAGGGAAGGCGCAAAAATCTTAAGGCATCTGCACAGGAAAGTGTGTTTATTTATCTTTTTGTCATTTCCCTTTGAGGTCAAAACAAAACCAGCCTATTAGTCTTAAATGTTTTGGTCCAAACTCTGATTAAGACCAGGGCCTGTATTCTTTTTCCACCGCCCTTCACTTCGGTTCCCCACTCAATTTATCAGCAGCACCGGTTAGCATGCCTTCTAATAAGTGCTGAAAAGTGTGTGAGCATACAGTAGTTGTGTGTGTCTGCAATTTCGGACAAAAGCCCGTTATCAAAAACACACTCATCGCCCGGATATGTCTTTTAGGATACGAGCACCCGGTTCTCAATTTTTCGGCTCCTTGTGGACCCATGAAACAAAAGGCTCTGATGAGAAAAATGTGCGGGTCTGCGTGTTTTCGTGCTCTGAAGGTGTTTTGGATTCCATTGTGGTAGTAGCGCTTGGTGGGCGTTTGCTTTTGCTCGAGAATGAGTGGCATCCTGCTTCATTTCCTGCTAGCACTGAAAGTAGTGGAGGCACATGTGCTGGTCCACTCTCAGAAGCAAGTACATATGTGAAATCATGTGCAGCAGAAACATCCTCAGAATAAAGGAGTGCATTGTACATCCACATTAGGAACCTTCTCAAAGTCATTTTCCACTTTTTTTATCTTACGAAGCAACAGTACCTCAAACAGACGAAGAGAGTCTGTTTCAAAAAGAATGTGGATAAAACTTTTTGTGGAAATTCAGGAAATATAGCAAAAAATTAACCCCTTGTCACATATCAATGTGAGTATGCATCAAATCACCTTGGTTCTCAAATTACTTTACTGCATTTTCCACACCATATGGGGCAGCACATTATAAGACGCACCAACAATGAATGCTCTTTTTAATTAATGTCATATATAAGGCGTACCAACCTATTGGTAGCATTAGACGAGACAAAAGAGTCCCAGATGAGTCAGTCAGTCAATCAGACTTTATTAACTGTGTTCACAGTAATTCTAGAATTTGCTTGCAATACGCTACACGTTAGCCATGTTAGCATATTCACAGTAGCCTACCTGTACAGTAGCACGCAACCTTGTTTCTGACACGTTAAAAAAAACTAATACAGTTTAAACACACATTCATGTGACTACACTCGCTCAACCTTGTTAGTAACACGTTCAAAAACTCAGTCCGACAAGGCTACATGTTGGCCACCATTGCATCTAGACTAGTTCATAGAGTCACTATTCACAGCAACGTTAGTGCATACCTGTGAGTCCCAACTCTGTTTGCAACACTAACTGGTATGGCTTAAACAAACATCACCGTGACTGTGAACATGCTAACTCCTACCTGTGCTATAATCCGGGGAAAAAAATGCAGTCTGACATTGTTTCACGTTTGCTGTATTCAAAGAATCACAATACCTGTGAGTTCCAACTTGGCTTGCAACACACACAAAAAACACACACAGAATTCTACAGCTAAAACAAACTTTGCTGTGACTACCAGTATGCTAACTCCCAACATTGTTAAAAACACAGTTCAACGCAGCTACAGGTTAGCCTCATTATCGTATTCACAATAACAACCTTGTTTGCAACTTGTACAAAATTTGACAGAGCACTGTGTATCTCACTCCAGATTAGAAGGTGCACTGTTGTTTTTTGGTGAACAAAAGGCTTTTTAGTGCGCCTTATAGTGTGGAAAGTATGGTAATCTAGCCTCTACATGAACGCAAAAACAGGTGAACTTATTTTCATAGCTGGAAATAAATTCAGGCATTAAGGGGTTTAATTTCATAGGAGAGATTTAGAAACTTGTTCTTTTTTGTGCCATCTTGCTCTAAACCAGTATTACCTCAGAGTGCTCACAAACTTTCTCAGATTATTTGGTCAACGTCGATGGAGAGTGAGCATCAACTTTAAAGCCTGAACAGTTTAAAATGTTGGATGTTCTGGCCACTAGGAGGATGAAAAGCTTGAAAAGTGGGAACACGATTGTCTGTTTGAAATCTTCCTGTGTGTTTATAAGGAGTGTGCAGCCAATGTGGTTGTTTGAACTGAACAAGGCAAAAAAAAAAAAAAAAAAAAAGCACACAGTTGGCATCCTTGTGTATCCAGCGTGACCGTTGTTTGGGTATGCTAGGTCACGCTTTGGCACATTGTAACAGAGGCTTGAAGGTGCAGCTGCTCGGAACTTGGTGTTTGTGGCGCCCACTTTAATGGCTTGTAACCACATTTCTGCCCACTGCCAGCCACACGAGAAACCGAAAGTCAATGGATGCAGTGGTTTCTATGGCTACGGAGTGAGGTTGCTCTCATTTTCCAGGCTTTAAAGGGAGATAGTGTAAAAACGGCTCTTTGTTAGAAAGACAGAAAGACATTCACATGAAATAAAAGCTGCAAAGTTGGCATTCTGTTAAAGAAAGTCAACTTGGTCCTTTAAAGCAGCAGCCCTACAATCTCTTGTTGTACCTCATCAATGGGCAGAATTCTCACTTGAATTAGTAGATGACTTTGTCCTGACAATTGCAAAACACTTTCTGAGAATTACCTAGCCTCAGTCGCCTAAAGATGCTTATGAGGCTCCATAACCCAGTACATTCACACACACACACACACATACAGTCAACTTTTCCTGCCTCAAGCCAGTGAAAGACAGGGATGCTGCCAAATATTTAGGGATTTCAGAACTCTAGACCTCTGTCTTTTCCAGACTCCCCCTCTGTCTCTACAGCTCTCCCCCTCTGCAACCAAAGAAGTCTGCTACTGTGTTGAAACACACGTGACCAGCATTACATCTCTGCAGTTTAGGTGTTTTCTCAGTCTCGTAATTCTCTTCTTAATCCCCAATTTTCCCGGTTTCCCCTTTCCTTCCTACTCTTTCTGTTAGGTTTATAAGGTGGGACACCCAAGGACTCTGGGCCACTCTGCTCGGTTTTATTCCCTATTTTTGACAGAGGGATGTCATTACATAAGGAATGCAGGTTTGCTTGCCAGAGGTGTCACAACGGACAAGAAAATGTCAAGAGGAGATCATATTTAAAACCAGTTTATACCAGTCATTTAATGAAAAACAGTTATTTTGGGGGAAAATGCATACAAGGGAGATTGGATTACAAAAAGACTACTGGATCACTGCAAGATGAGCCTCACTGACTACCACGCTGCTCTGTCCCAGTCCACGCTCATGATACAAGCCACGCCCATTTCAGCACCATCACCTAAAGTCCCAGATGCGGGAGCACAGACAGATCAACACAGTCTAAGCCAAGAGCTGGATTTCACATTCACAAAGCAGAATCTCCGTCAGTGCCACCACTTTCTGGAGGACTGCAGAGAGGGGAGCAGTCCAGCACATCAGCAGACTGTCTCTGCTGGAGCTGCTTTGGCTCCTTTTAATCTGTACGTCATTATTCTGTGCATTAGTTTAGGGTTGAGCAGAATTACACACGTCTCATGACTGGGATGTTGAAGCAGTTCTTTTCTTCTGTTTTTTTGGGTCAAATTTGTCCCAGACTTGAGTTACAAAAAGAAACATCAGAATTCTGCCACAGCCGGGACAGCTTACCTCTCTCGTGTCTGAAGGACTAAAGGGCAGGTTGGAGGTGCAACAGGTAGAGGAAGCTTCAGGTGTGTCTATCTTCTACCTCCCTCCTCGCTTCAGCCACGCAGTGCTCCCATGGAATGTAATGGCATCAAATATACAGAAATCATACAGGCAAAAATGCAGGAAGCTGCTCTTCTGGGCTTGGAGCCGGCACCCCGAGCTGTTCCAGTTCTCCTCACGGAAACCACAAAAAAGAAAAGAAATGAAGGAAAATGTAATTCTCAGGTGCAGGTGGAGCAGAGTCTCTGATCAACACAGTGTAACGTTTCTTTTCTTGGAGCAAAAACTTTAAAAAAAAGTCCATCCATGTGATTCTGGGAAGAGATGGTTGAATGTGAGGATGAAAGTCAGAGAAGTGGGAAAAATGCTCAGTGTGCTGTCTTCAGGCGGTCCAGGCACAGGTCTGAGGAACACCTTCCCAGGAATCTGTAGACTCTCGCTCTCCAGGGTGGAAAGTAGGAGGGAAGGAGGAAGGAGTGAGGAAGAGTGGAGGGAAACTCAGTCTGTCAGTCAGTCAGGTCAGCCAGACAGGGAGCAATGCATTTGGAGCTGAAGGTTGTGGGTCCCAGCAGCATGAGCTCCTTTTCCCAAGGCTTATAACCAGGGGCCGTGCACCTCGCTGCTCCAATCTCCCTGGCTTACACAACGATCCTTCTGCTACTGGCTTATTTTGGGAAAGACAGAAAGGATTGTTCATTGGGTTAACCCCCTTCATACAAAACGCAAGTGTCTGTGGCTGGTTGCAAAAAAGGAAGGAGGGGAGTGAGCAGGATGAGGAGGGGTAGCAGCCGCACAGAGAGGGGTGGGGTAGGATGGGGAGAAGGGAACGAAATAGCTGAGAAGAGGGGAATTCACAGGCGTCGCTAACTCACATTATACTGTTCACCGCCCTCCCTTCATTCTCAAACTTACCTCTTTAACCCGTGGCTTTTTTCAGTAAACTCATCTGATGGAGCTCAGACGTCAGCCTTTTTACACAGGCGGATTTAAGAAACTCTCAGGAACTCTGGGAATTTTAGAGTGGTACTGTGATTGGATGTCACCTGTGCAACACCTCCAGTTGAGAAATGTTCGTTTTATAAGTGGATGGGAATTGCAAAAAGTCTGTAAACGGATAAAGAGAGGTCAGTGGCTGCTGACGCTCAGAGAACAGGGGTCACCAATGTTTTGCATAGTCATCATTGTGGATCCAAGCTTCACGATTAGCTTTGTAGAATGGTTTCCATCACCCAGTCCAATGCAGAACATCTGATGCAGTCCAAAGCATGCCACCTGGATCTCTGGAGCAGACATGTTCCTTGGAGGAGAGTGATACTCATCTGGCTGCATTGTACTACATGTTTGGTGGGGGGAGGATTATGGTATGGGATTGTTGCTCAGAAGTTGGGTTTGTCCCCTAAGTTATGAATGGAACTCTAATTTTTTTAGCTCACCAAGACATTGGGACATTTATATTTTGAGTTTATGGGCCTTTCAGTTTATCCTCAAGAATCCACAGAAACACAAAGCACATATATCCGTCCCAACAGCTGCAACAACATTTAACCAACACATGAAACCCAACAACTAACAAAAATATCAATAACTGGAGGCCAACAAAAAAGCTGTTTGTCTCTTTTTGTTCATGTGTTTGTTTTCTTATGAATTTTAGTTTAAAAAAAACACTGAACAGAAGTACTTTACACAGGTATAATCATAGACAAATGTACAATAATATAAAACTGTATACCGTAATCACCTTATAATCCAGTCCGCCTTTTGTTTGGCTTACTTCTGGCCGTGCTTACCGATGTTTTTTTATCAAGAAATTGCAAACAAGTTTCTATGTTATTGTTAACAACACGGCTAATGTGTAGTGGTGGACTGTGTTTATACATGTTGGGAGTTAGCTTAACTAGTAGTTTGTTTTAGCTGTTATCTGTGAGGATTCTGTGGTTAGTTTGTTTTTTATGTGGTGTTTTGGGTCATGTTCTGAGTTGCCCTCTTTCATTCACTCCAGGCTCAGGGTAATCATCTACAGCTTTTTTTCATTTGTTCATTTTCCTCCAGTGTAATGAAGTGTCTGGTTTTCAGTTTTCCATTGTCAGGTTATCAGCTCTGCTTTATCATCCTTTGTGTCTCCCAGGGTTTCATCAGGTTTAAGTTTTCTTATTAAATGTCTCTGTCTCCTATTTTTTGGGTCCTATACCACCAGTTCCTGAAAGTATCACTCTATTTTTTACGTGTTCTAAGCAAGGTTGGGCGTTACAGATATTGTGAATACGCTACATTTCTAATGTGGTTAACGTGTAGTATATTACAAACACATTCTAGTGAATTAAGTTAAAGCCTGACTTATCTCTGACTATTTTGTTTTGTTTAATGAGGGTTATAATCCGGAGCGCCTTACAGTGCCGACAATACAGTACACATCACACTGAACATGAAGCATTACTAAATGATGTAAAGTCGTCCCGATGGTCTTGATGTCCCAGACTGAGATCCGATTGGAAATTGCAACTGTCTACATCTGCTGTCTATGGCGTACAGAACCTTGTTGAGTGATTTTTTTTTTTATTTTATTTTTTTTTTTATCAAACATGACAACGTAAGCTAGCTATTATATATATTATTGTTATTATTGTTGTTATTATTGTTGAATATTATTGGATAAAAACTCCAACTACAACACTGTCAGCAACAGAACAGAAAGGACAAAAAAAGAGTAATGAAAAACACATTTTTATAGTTTTAAAAACAAATAAACACATGAAAGTACATTTTAATCACATGCATACGTAAAAAGAGCGGTTAAGTTGACTTTTTTTTAAAAAAAGTTTAGGTCAACAGAGAAGCCCTTCGAGGCCCTGATGGCTCATCATGACAGAACACTAAAGCACGAAGGTCCAGTTTGGCGAAGATGATGTTTAGAAAACCTTTGGGATGAATTAGAGTGAAGGTGGTGAGCTGGGTTTTTTCCCTCACAAATGAGCCTCTGAATGATTGGCCATCATTCCAAACAGCAGTTTCTTGAACCTGAGGAAAAATTTTCCTAAAGAATCACTTAATATTTCATTTAAATTCACATGCATGTAAAATAAGACGAGTGAATTTTCTGAGCTGTAGTACAGTCTTTACAGTAGTACTGATATGGTGTTGTATGGATTTTTAATCTGGATTTAGATCGTTTCCACATAGAAGAAAAATCAGTTGGGCTCACATCCTTTCCAAATGTGATCTAAGCAATTAAATCAGCAGACTAATTCTGAGTCAGAAAAACATGGATTTTATTGACCGAAGATCCAACACACCCAACTCTATTTCTATTAGTGACAGAGGAAGGAACTGGGAGTAGAGTTGCCACTATTTCACATTGTGAGAAACTGGTTGATCTACAGTAGCTTTGGTATCACTTTCAGATGCCCCCTGGAAACCTCCCTGGGCAGGTAATGAAAGCATGGCCCACTGAGGATGCTCCAAAGAAGACCCAGGACAAACTGGAGAGACTATGTGTCTGCATTGGCCTGGGAGTTCTGCATAAATGGATGGATGGATGGATGGATGGATGGATGGATGGATGGATGGATGACTCATCTTAATGTATGGGTACAATCCAACTTCTGAATCGGTAATTTAAAGAAAAGTTGACTAAGACATAGGGCCAACACTGTGTGCCCTATACTGAGACAGAAAAGGTGGCTTCAAATCACCATGGTAACCAGATAAGAGTTCTAATATGAGGCGATCTTTTGGAAACAACAGACAAAGCCACACAGCTTTCAAGATCTTTGGCCTGTCCAAGCAGTCCATCAGAAAAACGTCTGCAAAATGCCCAAAAATGAAACAAATTGGTTTATTTTTAAAGTACCTACAAAAGTCCATGAAAAGATGAATGAACTTCTTTACCTTACGGCGGGATGAAAAGGGGCAAGTACAGCTGCAGCATTCAGAAGTTGATTGGTGTACTGGCAAGCTCATTGGTGTGATGGTGAACCTTAAAGATCCTGCTGTTCTGAGCCTGATTACAGGGAACATTGGTGAAATCTTTTCCTAAAAGATCTACAAGAACTTAACCACTGTCTCAGTTTAAAAAAATCAGATATGAGATTTATACGTGTTCAGTAATTACCACTGGTACTGATTTATTAAAAGCTCTGTCGCTGGGGCAACAAACGCCGATTCATTCCTTCAATCAGTGCATACATTCCAGCCAGTTATCAAGAGCTGGCAGTCCCGCTGCACTTTTCTCCTCATGTTTTGCTCAGGAGAAATAATAAATGTCCCCAGACTGTATAATCAACCAACCATTACAACCAAAGTCAGGCTAAACTCAGCTTTTCCTTGCATGAGAACTACATCCAACGTCTCAACCAGAGCATGTTTGGATAATGTCTATTATTTTTACAGTGTCATTACTACAGAATTTACAGCACATTTGCAGCATTTTATTTGCACACTTCTGGCAAAAATCTGCAATCATAAGAAAAGCAAAGCCATTAAACGCGCGTTGAAGGAATCAAATATGGGATTTCTTTACCCGGAGCCATCTGCACTGAACAGACTTGGGGTCACACACTCCATCATTGTTCACAGAGCCACCTAAAATCAACGGAATCTTTTCAAAAAAGGTTTTTTACTCAAGTGAGGCCAACTAAATTGAATGATCTTTGAAAAACAAGAAGCAGGCGTCACGTCTGTGAAAGAGCCATGGTGGGGTGGAAGTCAACTGCATGGCTCTATGATCAGAGGAAGGGTGGAGTGACCAGATGCACAGCAATGATGTCATCAATGGGAGTCCTGTGTGGTAGTCTGACCTGCCATTCATTCGTCAACCAGGTGTGTGCTCCTGCGCTGTTGTGCCTCACACCCAACCACACAAGAAACCGCTGTCTGTGACTCAGTGAGGCAAAAAATGGATTGGTGGAGGCTCGTACACAAACATGAGAAGGCCCTGGCCTCTCCCAGTCCTGGTTATGCTACAGTTGCACTAAAGAATTCATCCTAAAAAAACCCAGCTCCAGTACTCGTGTGCACACACAACACATTCATTCTCACTCATGTCCTCTGGTCAGCACACTCCCTTCAAAAAATCCCCAAACTATTCACTTAAGCTTGGTGCATAGAAAAAAAGAAAATCCTTGTCCCCTCTTGGACTTTTACAAGGTGAAACATTCCCAAGAAAAGGAAGAAAAACACCTGGTTGTCCAAATGTTCCCCTTTTTTTTGCACATTTTTCCTTCTCACAATTCCATTAGTAAAAGTAAAAACAAACAGAGGCAGTTTACAGACTGGAAAGCAGTCTTTTTGTACCACTCAGACCCATTTTGGTATTGATGTACATCAAAAAGACCCAACATAAGCAGTGGAAGGCAAATTGGAGTCACAGATACACTCCACCCCACACCACACCCGGCGTCACCATACTTACGCTCTCTATGACTATGGGGGTCTGTTCTTTTCAAAGGTGGGGTGTTTAGGGTGGAGCGGGTGTGTTTGTTGGTGCACTGAGCATGTGTGTTTGATGAGGGGTGAATGGATGGACTGTGCTGCAGGGTGGGGCTGTTTTTCTGATACTGCCCCGATTGAGGACCTGGGTTGTAATGTGACCTTGTTTCTTCCAGTTTGTGGTCAACTCTGTGAGTAGAGTATTATATGGCAGTAACTGTATTAGAAGTATGGGTTTACATTGTTTTGAATTAAACATCTGCACAGTTGTTCCTGTTAACCCCAGTATTGAAAGCCGTGAAGCAGCAGGGTCAGGGAATGAAAGAAAGTCAGCAAAATACTAGTTTTTTTGTCTTTCTTTTCTACATCACAACTACAAGCTTTTTCAAACAGTAATTTTTTCATCTGCTCCAGATTCACAATGATTTGAATAAAGAAATCCTCAAAAATGAAATTTAAAGTTTCATTTTCTTTAAACATGTCTTTCATCATCAGAAAAATACCAGAACACCTTAAAAACACAATTTTCATCAGAGTGCGTCTTTAATATCTTATTATTTTCGATCAGTACATCTTTACTGCAAGAAACCTTTTAGAAACGTTTTTTTTTTCCTCTCAGGTAACATCTCTTCTAAACTTACAGAGGAATGCATGGCATTTACCAGGCTGTGCGTGCTGAGCCGTCAAAAAAGAGAAAGGCTGATATGGGAAGACAGTAAAAGCTAAAAGTTTAGGGTAAAAAAATAAGGGAGTGAAACTGGCACACAATCAAAGGTATTTCAGGACAGGTGCAGTCCTTTCACACAGCTTGGCCAAAATGTAGGCCTTTTGAGTTGACCGATCTTCATTTCATCAGGGAAATTCCTCTCAAATGGGTTTGGGGCATTGCCATGTTGCTGGGAAAAGCGCTTCGAATACAGGTGGAGTGAAGCAAATGGGGAGCAGATGGGAAGTCAGGACTGTGGAGGAGCTGGTAGAGGGAAGAGCAAGTGGAGGAGAAGACAAGTTTTTGGCCAGACTCTCCCTGGCTCACCTATTGTTGCTGAGCTCAGTTTCCCCTCCGGTAATCATCTGACACTGATAAAAAGGGCAAAGAAGGGACAGTAGAGAAAGAGGACGACTTTGTTCCCATCCTGGGAGAAAGCTCTCTGGGGAGATTAGAGGACAGTCTGGGTCATTCTTCTGTCTGTTTAACCAGGTAAGGGATGAAAAGTAGAAAAGATGGGGAGTCACAGAAAGAGAGGTGAAAAAAGTTTTTTATGGTTTATGCATCTTTTGAAGACCCTGTGCAGTCTGAGCTAAATGACTTCAAGAGGAGACAATGGGAAGTCGGGCTTCATATGTCAGGCGTGTGTGAATGGAGATGGAAAGCAAAGGAGTATTTCTCGATTTATGCTGACCCGTCTGCAGTGCGTCTCTACTACGTTGCGTTGACGCAAAAAAGAGGATGTTTATTTATCAGTTGGAATGATTACATCACCTCTGTCAGGTCTGTGTCTTTACGCATTATTGTGTGGGCACATCATCTTACATATAAAATAAATGTTTTTTATGAAAGTGCAACACAAGGCTTTTTATATTTTATTTTGAAACCCTGACTAGGTTTTCCTACTTTTTGCTGCAATATTGAGTTCTATTTCCAGTCCATTGATCTACCAATTTTACAGCAAAAGGCTGAAGAAAACGAGACACAGGTCCAGGTTTTGAAATAAAAACTTCAGTTATATTTTAAAAATAAGAATGTTTAGGCTGAGGAGGAGGTGGCAGCAGACCACAGATACAACGGAGACTACATAAACTGACTAGCAATCGTGAGACAGACTCCCCACGCAATACAAAGGAGACGCACTGCCGACAAACCAGTGTAAATCTGGCGTATTACTATACAGTGTGGCATAAACCAAAAAAAAAAAAAGAAAACGTGTGCATTACTGAGGTTAACTTCATACTAGAGGTGTGGACTCAAGTCTGAGTTGTGTCTAAAGTTATCATGAATTTGGCAACTTTAGACTCGACTCGGACTTCCGCAACACTCGTGACTTGACTCGGACTTTCGCACTCCGACTCAGAGAGACTTACTATTTTCCCCAAAATTCAATGATTAAAAAGTATGTTAACCAAGCCGATGCCACGGTCTCTCTGTTTGTTTTCATCCATGAGTGATGTTGGCATGACTTCCAAACAAAAAAAAAGAGCCATGTTGGTTTGGTACAACTATCCAACCAATCAAATTGGAGAAAAAGATTGCTCCGTTAACAGGTCGAGTTCCTTTTTGTCTGTGTTATTACGTCTTGGCATAAAAGTTACGAAGTTGTCAAAAAAAACGGTTTACAGTTGGCAGAATATGCAGATAAAAGGTTTAAGGACAGACTCAACAATGACCAACTTCATCCGACTCTTGAAGCTACAAAGACTGGTGAGTTCAAATTGGAGGAGCATAACATAAAAGTATCATTTGTCCCAACTGAATCAATAACAAAAACATCAAAAGAAATAAGTAAAAATTTACTAACAAAAAAAAAAACAAACACCAGTAACTTAAAAGTGAAGCAAAAGGCTTCAGGTTAAACAAAGCCAAAACAACAAACAAAAGCCCCCACATATCTAAATAAAGAAATCTTACCTGCGAATAAAAGAAAAGGGAATACGACGACACTAACCTAGCTAGGTTAGTCTAACATAAACAAGAGAAAACGTGTACTAAAGAAACCCTAGTGTGGCTAGGGTGCCCTAGCCACATTTACAGGGCGCTAGCCACACACAGGCGTCTTCAAGAAATGCTAGCAACCCTTAACAAACGCTAGCCACCCTTCATGAATGATAGCATGACACAAAAATGTACTGAATAGAGTTGCATTCACTTGCATGATTTAAGGTTTAGTTCGTATCATTTGCCCCAACTTCACAATAAAGTGCACCGGCCCACTCTGGTGCAAAAATCTGAAGCCAACAAAAACGATAGGGAGTGCCGGAGAGGCGGAACCGGACTGGATGCAGTGTGAGTCTTACTCGCACTTTCCAAGTTACAGAAAGACTTGGGGATCCGCAGCGGAGCTTGACTGCATGCAGTGTGAGCCCGGGTTACGAAGGGAAGCAAAAGACTTCAGGGTGAACTAAGGCCAAAACAGTAAACAAAAGCCCCCACCTATCTAAAACACAGAAATCTCACCCTGTGTTAGCTTACATTGTGTGAGCGTGCAGCCAGCTCAGTGTATTCACAGAGTGGGCACAGATGAATTTGACATTTTCACCGCTTAGATCCTTACCTGGGATCTGGGCAGGACACGATCCCGGGATCTTGGTGGCTTTCGGATAGAAATCCAGCAAACGTTATACAGAATTCACTGAGCTCCTGTGTTAGGATTTTTTTGCGTTTTATTTTACTGTTGACAGCAGAAATATTAAACATTAAACTAAATGTTGTATTCCTATTTTCTGTTTGTTTTTTGGAGTCATGATGAACCGCAATACATTTTACATTCTTCTTCTGTCCAATATGTATCTGCTATGTTTATTAAATTATGCTGATATGAGATATGAAATACAGTGAGCCGTTGGTAAATATGACTCTGAAAGAGGTAGTGCCTCATCAGCCACAAACTGGTCTGTGGTGAGGGGATTTAAAAATCAAGACCTAACCTTGATTCCTTCCATCTCCAGGTGCCATAATTACAAACGTGGTTAAGTATTTTTAAAAAGAGGATGTATGAGCTCAGAGGAAATTAACCTGATTTCTTGTAAAATGTTGATAAATAAATACAGCTTCTAAAAGCAGACACGGTCTGTAAATAACATTACTCTGTCCTTGAAATGACTTGAAAAGACTTGAACATTCAATAGTAGGACTTGTGACTTGACTTGAGACTTGTTGGTCTTGACTTGTGACTCGACTTGGGATATGACTGCTTTTGACTTGAGACTTGACTCGGACTTGGAGACAAAGACTTGAGACTTACTTGTAAGTTGTGACTTGTAAAACAATGACTTCGTCTCTCCTCTGCTTCATACTAGTCGATCAGCTGAGCTGGTGGTGAGATGAAAGAATGTGAAGATTATAGCCTGATAATTGCTTCCAGAGAGCCACAGCGTTTCAATATCATGAGCTGGAACATGTGAACTGCAATGTGCATGCAAAGCTGTTCTCATGGCACACATGCAGAACCCCGACAGAACGGGAATGTAGCATTTGTTAAACAGGAAACCAACATCATGTTCCTTTTATTGTGTCCAAAGGAAAATAAGTTTTTGTTTCACTCTCATAAAAAAACATAAAATGTGCCGTATGCGAAAAAAGTATGCAAAAAAACCAACAAATAAAAGCAATGACATACTCCTTTCCGTTAAGCTCTTTAATCCACCTGTGACTGAATATTATCAACTATTATTTTTCTTCTTCCTCTGAATTAAGGAATAATCCTGGTTATCCAGTCCTGACAGTCCAACAGGAATTCCAGGCCTTTCCAAAAACAAGGTGAAAGACATTCAAACAGCAATGTTTGTTTTATTTTAGTTTTAAAAACCATTTTCTGCAACAGAACTTGCAGGCAAGACAGCTATATCCTTTCCCTGTAGAAGCAACAGAATCCCCAAACCCAAACAATCAGGTTAGAATAAATAAAGTAAACTGCTGGAGTCTGGAGATCTCAGTGGCAGATTCCAAAGGTCCACCCCAGTCAGATATGAGAGGCTGGAAGTTTGGCCCATGGATGAGTAAAGTTCATTCACGAGTGTGAAAGGAATTTTTCAAAGATGAAACATGTGAGCCCTGAGTGTAAACAGGTTAAAAACAGCCCTGAGAGATTTGTTTTAAGGAGCTAGTGTCCTTAAAAGACATGTCAATGAAGAAATAACTGCTATTCACGTGTTTGGGTGAGTCTTCATTGCACTTCAGCGCACAAACCAAATGAAAAGATAAAAACAAGCACAGCAAGCTACACTGGTCCATGGACAACCTTTCTCTATACTCTTTGCCTCCTCCTTATCCAAAAACATATTTTCAAAACCTGCATTCACCACATAAAATCAGTTAAATTAACTACGGCAAAGGTAGATAACATTTATAAGCGATTTTATAACAGACATTAGGTATTGTACCATGGTCCCGGTGAATATTCACTTCTAATTGGCTGCAGGATCTCCATTGCATAAGAGATCATGTCCGACAAAGTGTCCATTATCAGAAATTAATGGACAATGCAAAGGCATGAACCGTCTGACAGTTTCTTCTGTGAAGTCCATTCATTGCTGACAACAGACACTTCGAAGAGCCTTTTTTCACTCATACCACGACCACTTACCAAAGACATAAATGTTACAGCAACAACTTCTTTTTAGGCGTCCATTATCACTAACTCAGTGGACACCCTGCAGCCAATCAGAATTCAGTGTTCACCCAGCCAATGGTATAAAAAAGGAAATGGACATCATTAAAAGATCGACCGGTAAACCAGAACAACAGAAACTTGAAACATAGGCGGAGAGTTGTTATTCCACAGTTTAACACAACATCATGACCGTACAAATGTCCTTCAAATGTCTCTATGATGGACATACCAGTATCTCTATCAAGGTTTATGATCAACCGCAATGTTGCCTTTAATTTTAAAAAGTTCGTCTTTCTGTCTTGCCTATGCTTAATACAAATGAACATGTGTTGATGAATTATTTTATTTTGAAACAATAAAAGAAATTGTTTGTTTGTTGATCCACTTTCAATTATCAGAGTTAATTGTGGATATTTCTTGTAATCAAAGTGATCTAGAAAACTTCTTGTGGACTTTGTTTCTTTGAAATAAAGTTTTGGGTTTTACATCTGGGCTGAAACAAGTGGTAAGAGGTGAACTTTCCCTTTGAAATGATGCGCTGGATCACTGAACATACATACACCGTACATAGTGCTTTCCTCTGCTGGTTACAAAGAATGCTTCGCATCGACTGGTAAACCTTTCTGCATCGTCCATTCTGATAATTGACAACTCAGCAAGTGTTGTCCCTCACTTGATGCAAATTCAAATAAACTATAGAGTTTCATAAAATTAAAAACATTGGGGAATGCTGTTGTATGGGCAACCCGACTTAGTATTTAAAGAGAAATCATGTTGTTGAAACCTGTGGATTAGAAGCAAGTGTTTCTAACTGCACAACTTGTGCTTGACAGTTTAATTAAATAACGCTGAGTGTAAATGTCACCAACCTGGTACTTCAGAAAAGAAATTCTAATATAATCTGTGCTACCATGTTGACTTGGAGATGCTTTATCTCGACAACCATTTTTGCCACATCATTTGGTCATGGTCATGTAAAACTAAAGTTTATTGAGTCTGAAGTTTTGTTTTGTTTTTTTTTTCAAAACCAGGGCCTCCCAAAGGAGACCCACTCCAAGTTCCACGCATTCGCCCACCCACCCTGTGGGAGATCCAGGAAAGAGCACGGCAGATGTCATCCACCCTCACCTAGGAGAGGGACGGCAAAGAGGAGAGGGAGAAGAGCAGCGGGTCTTTTACTCACTGGTGTAATTTACAGATTTGGTAAAACACACCATCCGGGACAGCGCTTTTATTTAACCTCTTTAAACCATATAACAACAAAATAGGATTTTTTAAAATATCTGCACTGTTTATTCTGAACACTTAGGTAATATATTGTACCAGTACATTACTTTATTCCGACTTGGATCGTTGTCATAAATTGTGTCTGTAATTCTGCTACAGGAAACCTACATGGTTTTGGAATTCTAATCTAGAAGTCAAACTTTAAACATTCAGGTTTTCTTTACACCCTCATTTTGTTGTTTATAACACCAGTGCTTTAAGTGGTGTGATACTCTCCAGTACTCAGTACCTGCCAGAAATACTCAACTCGAGAAGTGAATTATCATTATTATTTTTAAGATAAGAAAGGCATAAGTAAAATAACAATTAAAGTGTGTCTACTTCCACTCTGTGGCATCATCAGGCCACATAAAGCATCTATCAGTTTCCAACTGAGGAACTAATTAGAATGCCCATTAACACACACAATGGTAATCAACACAAAGTGATCATCATTCTCTACCTCCCTCTCACTCATGATAGGGGAAGAAAAACATATAAAAGGATTAAACAAAAACGAAGGGTCAAACAGAATAAAACAGCCAAACAACAAAACAAATAGACATAAACAAACGTAAACTCCAATCCGAACAGATAAACAAAAGGAATGGTATCCCACAATTCTTTGCGTTGTCAGATCTGACAGCAGGCTCGATGTGTACGTGATCATCACTACAACATATTGGGCATGTTTAAGATGAACCAGACTGATGCAGCGCTGCACAAATCGACTGGTGTATGCTAGTTAGTTTTCACTCCAACGTCACATGACAAACAGCATAAAAATATCTCGAGTTAGGGGCGGCTGCAAGGCATTGTGGGAAATGGTGTCTTGACAGTTCTTGTATGTCGTAGTGATGCTGATCAGGCTGGAGCTCAGGAAATCTGGGGTATTTTGTAACTCTTACTGCAAATAGTGAGTCTCATATGAAAAAAGATTTCTATTTATAAAAAATGGATGTGTTCATTGAAATCAACATCATTCAGATTACTTTATCATTATAAATTATTTTACTTTAGTTATTTTATTTTTTCTACTGATAATCATTCTGGTTTTGGTGCTAAACATCAGACAGACATTTGCAGCTAAACACCAAAAGGAACGTATAAGTACAAGCATCACAAATTATCTGTGGTTACTTGTTTATTGTTGCCTTTAAAAGTTAACTTGTGAAGTCCCAAATGCAAGAAAAGTGAACACTAAGACCTGTTGGAGCCTTTTCTAAAGACAACAACATAGAACAATGTTTTTTATTGTATTTGCTGTTTTTTATTTGCAAAGCTTTGGTTTATTTTTGATATATTAGGTATCTTTTACAAGACAGAAGATATTTACTCAGAATTTGTCTTTTTTCTGTCTTTTTCAACAAGTTATACAAAAGTGAAAGTAAACTTCATGTTATATTATCCTTATGTATATATTGACATTCTTTTGATCAGCACATTTCATTTAATGACAGTGTCACTTCATTTTTCCATTTCAAGAACATGTTACAGTTTTTGTTACACTGTTGTTTGTTGCCCGTTTGCTTGTTATTACATCAGATAAAAATCAATGTTGTAATTGTTCACCCATTTAAAATACTTGTATTTACACAGTCAACATATGACTACATTTATTTATAGACTTGACCTGATGCATAGAAAAAAGCACGTCTTTTTATCAATATCAATATTTACGTTCAAGATTCTCTGCATTTTATGTTTTGAATTTCATAAGAAAGAATACTTCCAGTTCTGTTGTTCACCTAAAAGCACTGCTTTACACACAACTCTTTAACAGTCAGAAATGGGATCATCTAAGAATTTGAGCCATGTGCTGGGACTTCAGTATGTTCTCACACTGACCAGTGCTATTAAACAGTCACTGGAGTCACATTCCTGACAGTTAATTTTTGACCAGCAGAGTTTTTGTTTCACTTGTGTCTATTTATGGGGGTTAGGAGAGTGCACGTCTCTAACACATGGCCAATTTTTATGACATTATTAGCTTATGAGTAAATAAAGTTGTTATATTTTTGCTTTGTCATATAAAACAGTTCTCTTGGCATGTTTTGCTAAGGAAAATTCCAATTTTATTTCCTAAAATGTTTGCATAACAATCTAATTGTGAAAGCAGAACACTGTGAAAGTTTTCCCAATTGATTTGTTTAATTTTTGCTTTCACATATAGCACTCTCAGGAGGAACCAAAACTGAAGCAGATCAAATTTTCTCTAAGAAGTACCATTTCCAACAGCAATGCTGCCAGGAAGAAGTTCTTACCACAAAGCAAACAAAAGGCATGAAAACAAAACTTGCATCCATGTATCATGGTCATCAGTGCCTGGATCTCCTCACTACACTGCATTTACCCACAAGATGTTTGCTAATCTTTTAGAAATGTAACTTTTCTTTCTCATGCTGTTTGTTTTCAGTGCATAGAACAGTTATTCCCTTTGGTTGTTGATTTGTGGGTGAAGGTCATGGCCAATTGAGCTGACGGGAACTCTACAATGATAACCAAGTCAATCCAAATTACTTCCTTACCCCACTGGTTCCTGCTTATTGCTCCAGTTGTAGGAGCATTTGAAGCAGGCTGGCTATCCCTCCACAGGCAAGGTGACACTTGTGCCACGGAGGTGAGACACATTTCTTCATGTGGGTGTGCTCTGAAGCACAGAAGTTTACATTTAACGGTGAGTAAAGACTTTTTTTTTTTTGCATGACTTTTTAAACATGTAAAACTGATGTTATATAAGCTCCGAGCGCTGGCAGCCATGCGCTAACGTAGATGACCGGCAACTATAGAGAAAATTTGAAGACTATTTTTTCCATATTTCTCCGCTTGGAGGGCTAAATAGGGGTTACAGAGAAGCTGTAAGGGCAGGGAAGCAATTCTGATTTGGCCTGCAGGAGTACAGCTAAGCTTTAGCCAAACACATAACCGAGGGAGCAAACTTTGGTTGGAACCAAGCAAGACCCAAATGTGCCAGCATGCTCTGTTAGGATCTCTCTACTCTAGGTTGATACAATCTTCTTTCAAGATGCAGAATTAACACAGGAAGATGCATTTTAAATCAAACTCGTGACCTTTTCCAAACCTGAGACATTTAGTCGTTGGGGTTGATGATGTTACAATGCAGTGGAACTGTGAGGGGAAACTAAATCTGTTTTTATGAGAAGTGAACCTGAGCCCAAATAATGGAGGTCCTTCAACTTAATCTGACTCTTCTCATTTTACCTTCTCAAAAGGATTTTTAGACTCATTAGTGAGGCAGGGTTTGCTCAGTGTGCAATGTGCTGCGAAGAATGACAGTTAACACCAAGCTAGTGTGTCTGCACACAAAAACGTCAGCTTGATTGTTGTTTAAACACTGCAGTTCTACACCACTCTCATTTTTGATTTGCCAAACAGAAAAAAGACATCTTTACTAATTAATTGGAAGTTTCTTATTTTATATTAATGTACAATGAACAAAACTCAGTGAATTGCTATAAACAGCAGTTAAATGGAGCACAGGTGAAGGCAGAAAGCCAGATATTTAGAAAAGGTCAAGATAAATAGAAACTCTACATGAATTCTGCTACATACAGTTAAAAATATTTGCTAACAGTAGCTGTTTTAACACCAATCTAAAGAACTCATTCCTCAGGTTTTGAATCCCAAAGTGTCTTTGGTTTGTTTCCACTTGCTTTAGGTTTCTCCCTTAAGTTACGGCAAATAAATTCTTCAACAGCCAACTTTTTGAAGCTTTCCTTAGCACTTAATACCGGAGCTGATACACATCGAGCGAGTCAATTGTCAAAGAATTATAGCAAATTTAAGAGCGCGTGTCATCAACACTGTCGTAAATGACATTTCTGGTGTTAAAGGGTTCAAATCTTGTCTAGTGGGATGGATGGTATTTTACAGGGGTCTGTCACCCGAGGCTCCGGATCCACATGTGACTCTTTTACCTTTCAATTGTCTGTCTTAAAAGAAAAATGAACAGTTTTTAATTTTGAAGAGTAACTATAAAGTAAAAAGTAAGTAGTAAAGTAAAAAAAAAAAAAAAGTACAGTAAGCTAACTCAAACTTCAGTCAACTTAATCACAAACAAGGATCACAACTAATCACAAGTTGAACTAAAACATTTTGACAGATTTTTGAGTGCCGTGTACCACAGAAAATTAATTGGAGATCAGTAAGCTCAACAGAATTAAGGTACACCAGATTTTCTATTTGATCAAAATTCAAGGATTTCAAGTGTGTGCATTTTTTCAATATATTCACTGACATTATACTACCCATTAACACATGTGCTAAACTGAGATGATCTTACACACATGGACAAAATTGTTGGTACCCCTCAGTTAAAGAAGGAAAAACCCACAATTCTCACTGAAATCACTTGAAACTTACAAAAGTAACAATAAATAAAAATTTATTGAAAATTAAATAATCAAAATCAGCCATCACTTTTGAATTGATGATTAATATAATTATTTAAAAAAAACAAACTAATGAAACAGGCCTGGACAAAAATGATGGTACCCATAACTTAATATTTTGTTGCACAACCTTTTGAGGCAATCACTGCAATTAAGCGATTTCTGTATTTGTCAATGAGCGTTCTGCAGCTGTCAACAGGTATTTTGGCCCACTCCTCATGAGCAAACTGCTCCAGTTGTCTCAGGTTTGATGGGTGTCTTCTCCAAATGGCATGTTTCAGCTCCTTCCACAGATGTTCAATGGGATTCAGATCTGGGCTCATGGAAGGCCACTTTAGAATAGTCCAACGCTTTTCTCTCAGCCATTCTTGGGTGTTTTTGGCTGTGTGTTTTGGATCGTTGTCCTGTTGGAAGACCCATGACCTGCGACTGAGACCAAGCTTTCTGACACAAGGCAGCACATTTCTCTCCAGAATGCCTTGATAGTCTACAGATTTCATTGCACACATTCAAGACACCCTGTGCCAGATGCAGCAAAGCAGCCCCAAAACATTACTGAGCCTCCTCCATGTTTCACCGTAGGGACAGTGTTCTTTTCTTCGTATGCTTGGTTTTTGAGTCTATGAACATAGAGTTGATGTGCCTTACCAAAAAGCTCCAGTTTGGTCTCATCTGTCCAAAGGACATTCTCCCAGAAGCTTTGGAGCTTGTCAACATGCATTTTTGCTAATTCCAGTCTGGCTTTTTCATGATTGTTTTTCAGCAGTGGTGTCCTCCTTGGTCGTCTCCCATGAAGTCCACTTTGGCTCAAACAACGACGAATGGTGCGATCTGACACTGATGTACCTTGGCCTTGGAGTTCACCTTTAATTTCTTTGGAGGTTGTTCTGGGCTCTTTGGATACAATTCGAACGATCCGTCTCTTCAATTTGTCATCAATTTTTCTCTTGCGGCCACGTCCAGAGAGGTTGGCTACTGTCCCGTGGGTCTTGAACTTCTGAATAATATGAGCCACTGTTGTCACAGGAAGTTCAAGCTGTTTAGAGATGGTCTTATAGCCTTTACCTTTAAGATGTTTATCTATCATTTTTTTTTGGATGTCCTGGGACAATTCTCTGCTTCGCTTTCTGTTGTCCATGTTCAGTGTGGTACACACCTTTTCACCAAACAGCAGAGTGACGACATTTCTCCCTTTAAATAGGCAGACTGACTGATTATGAGTTTGGTAACACCTGTGATGTCAATTAAAGGACACACCTGAGTTAATCATGTCAGTCTGGTCAAATAGTTTTCAATCTTTTATAGAGGTACCATCATTTTTGTCCAGGCCTGTTTCATTAGTTTGTTTTTTTAAATAATTATGTTAATCAGCAATTCAAAAGTGATGGCTGATTTTGATTATTTAATTTTCAATAAATTTTTATTTATTGTTACTTTTGTAAGTTTCAAGTGATTTCAGTGAGAATTGTGGGTTTTTCCTTCTTTAACTGAGGGGTACCAACAATTTTGTCCACGTGTGTATGTGTGTCTTTTATTTTGAAAGGGAGGCATGTGAACCTCTGTCAAAGGTATAACCTATTTAATATTTTGATAAAAGGGTAGTTTTTCTTTATTTTTATGTTTTATATATATTCAAAAAAGAAAAAAACAACAGTTTCTTTATATTTATCATATTAGTAATGCCTACAAATCAGTATCTTGTCATGAGTATGTACATTTACTTTTGTCAAACATTACACTAACTGACTGACTGTTAATTCTTGAGAAACTTAAAATTCAACCACTTTAGCCAACTGCACACCGGTGCCCTGTCTCACCTGGTTTCCTGTAAAGTCATGTGAATGGAGTCTGGCCTTTGTGCTGCAGGAAACTTCTCCCTAAACTGCTGTTTCCGTCTGTCCCACCACCCAAGCCTTCCATGTACACGGAAACGGAGAAGGTGTGCTGCCTCAGAGGTCAGGTCACACACAGCGTTTTAACCATCGCATCGTAACCTCTGCGTTTTGTGTGAAATACAAATTGTTGGGAATTTATGGCTTCAATGACGGCAATAAGAAATAACTTTCTGAAGGGAAACATTTCTCCCTTGTTCAGGAGGGATAAATAAATAAAGAACAATGTGACTTTGTTTAGAGGGGAGAATAACACACAGAATAGCAGCGACTGAGTGACAGTCTGACCCATATTGCACCCTTTGGGAAAAACATTTTTTCATCCAAAATTCATTACCTCCACTCATTCCTGTGAAAGTGAGAAGACAGGGAGGAGTGAAGATGGAAGTATGTGTGTATATTACACAAAACAAGCTGTCAGAGAGGAGTATAAATACTAAGCCTGTCAACATCTGTGCCAGGCCTGTGCCAACAAACTGCAATTTATATCAGGAGTACAGGGTTAAAGCTGACTCTCACAAGGCCTTATGGGAAAAGGTGGTTTGGAAGGCAGAGCGTTCTCTATCCTCCCTCTGTTTTCCTGCTTTTCGCTCAGTTTTTCACTTAGGAGCCTGCAGATGTGCAGATGTGTGAACAAAAACAGGCAGTTGGGCCGAACTTTGGTTGGAGAATATGTCTTCAAAACAGAACTGTAAACTCTAAAAACATCTCAAGACAAAACTACAGACAGGACAACCTCAAGGTGGCAAGTGTAAAACCAGGACTGGGATAATAAAGCTAGTACGAAAAAATGATGCATTAAAAGAATGGAAAAGTCAAACAGAGATTTGTCAAATGCAAAGCTACGTAAATAATGACTTGAGAAAAATACAAATTCACAAGTACACTCGTTTTTCCATTTTCAAAACAACACATTTTGAGGATTCTTTTCAAGTTTTATGAAATCAAATAATGTTCATCTAAATTTGTGGTCCTGTGCTTTCAAGATGGAGAAATTGCTCCTGGAAGTGTAAGCAGGAAAAAGCTGACACATTATCTGGGTTATGTAATTAGTGGAATTCTCAAGTATTTACTCAAAATGGTTAAGTATTTTTAAATAAATTTAATTTAAGGACCCATTGTGAGGAAAATGGTATTTCCATGTTCATGTATAAACGAAGATTAAAATTGTGAATCGGGAGCAGACAAAAACTGCTGTCTGAGAAAAAAAACGTTTTTTTAAGTAGAAAATACGCTTGTGGGATAGTGTGGAAACAGAGATCTTACTTATGGGTGATGGAAAGGGGGTCGGGGTTGCTCCATACTACCTGTCTTGCCCTCAACAATTTCTTTAAAACTACTGCTGCTCTCAGAAACGGTCCTATAGGTTTTTTTTTAACTAAAAATGGCATAGTCATACATAAAAGACCACTGGGGACACTTTTGCAACAAATCAAAAGATAACTGGAGTGGAACTTTATGGAGTAAGGAACTCAGACTGACACTGATCAGTTCTTTGTACCTTTTGATGATTTTCACTGTAATTGGTGGACTGCTGTTTTTTTGACATTTTGAATTTCAAATAGCTCAGAACCTCATGCCCAGTACTTTCGAAACAGCAAGAACACTTCTTTACTTTTCTGTATTTGTGCAAGTGAAGAGAAGATTGTTTGGATGCTCATTTTAATACAGAAAACTAGGACATAAGAGATTTGATTGTGCTATAAATTAGAAGTTGACAGGAAGACCTTTGGAGTCTCAGTGCTAACGTGGCTCAGATGATGAATGCGTGCCTTTCTACACTGCCTCGTTGTAGCACTGGAGTGCTGGTAAGAACAATTCTCACAGCTTCTTTGGGGTTAAATTTGGCAAATAGTGGTTTTTAAGAAATAAAATCTCTCCACCATAATTACAAACACAGCACAGCTGACAGCCTGCTTGGTACATCAGGTTTATGGTTTGGTTTGAGTTTAGAATTAAAATGTAAGTATTATTACGATAGTTAATTTTCATTGAATCAAATGCAGTTGTTTTTTCTATTTTATGCCCCCTTTTCTTTCCTTATGTTATCGATTTCATTTGGAACAAACTTTACTCTTTTTGTGCTCCTCCAGACCCCCTAGACCCAAAAAGGGGTGTAACAGTAGCCATAATTGTTAACCAATCCATTTTTATGGCTGTCTATTGCTAATCCTTAATACTTTTAAACCTGCAAAGTTTCACCTTCAAAGCTTTGTTACACATCTAGCTGGGTACTCATTTTTTTAAGAAGTTGTCCTACATAAAATAGCAAAGGTAAGCGAATCATTTCCACTGGTGTCCAGAAAAAATAAACTGCATCCACCGCTGTCTTTATGAAAAAGTAACAACTATTGTCCTTCTCAGGAAACAACACATTATTTGAGCATCTGATTACAACAATTGTAGAAATCAATTCAAGTATCTAATTAAATAAACTTACAAGATTTACATATTTTCAAATACCTCAACACTGCAAACATCCTCACTCACTGTGGTCTGCCTGATCACGAAAAACCCTGATTCTTCTCCAAGATAAATAGTGGGATTATTTGCTAAAACTAAACTAGACATTCAGCAAACTCTCACTTCTTTTACCAGGACCTTTTAACAACAGCAATTTGGTTTTGCAATTTCCCCAACTTTATCTGCTGAAAATCTTAAAGAAAAAACACCCTGCTTGTGAGCATAAGAGTGAAAAATCCTTTCGTTTTAAAGGAATCATAAATGCTGGAACTTCAATCCAATGAAGGATTCTACTCAATTTCTCTTAATTCTTTCCTCTGTTCTTGTCTGAAGTTGCACATGAAGAATAAAGCCTGGTTTTTGTCTACAGCTGTCTTTTCAGGAACATGCCTCCATGTGCTAATCGAGGCCAAGCAGCACACCCCAGCTGGCCAGGAGCCAATGCCCATCTATCTCACACTGCGGCTCGACCGTTTGATTATCTTGGAGTGCTTATGAGGAAAAGATGCAGGTTGGTTTATGTACCGGACATCAACATTTCTCACGTAGATTTCCTGCTTTGACATGAGCAAATGGCAGGCGTATGTTTTCTTTCCTGACACACACAAACATTATTAGTAGAACTCAGGCCACATATTTCTTAGGAGCAAAAAAAGGTGTGTTCAGACATGATTGCTGTCTAAAACATTGATAAAATGTAAACAAAGGAAGGCACATTGTTATTACAAGGAATAAAACCTGAAAAGTTGTATCTGTGCTGAAGTCCTCTTATAGTAACACACTATTTGTTTCAACGCAGACTTCAACGATCTCCACATTTCCATTTAGGAGGTTTATATCCCTTAAAATCCCTTTAAACCTTTCAACGTGCTATTTCTTATCTGCAAGATGCACACATCTCGCAGGGACACAGTCGATCGAGGGTTCAGTTCACATCAGTCTCTCTTGGATGAAAGAACGCAGGCTGCTGAAAGTAAACATTTTAAGAAACAGAAATAATCTTCATAATGATGCTATTCTATTTCAATTGCATACAATTCTGAAAACCACTAAATAAGCTATTAATTTAAGCATCCAATAAACTGCTGCGCTTGTGCTATATTGTTTTAATGCTTGTGTATTTTTTGGTGATCGTTTCAGATTTCTGAGTGATAGGAAGCCAAAAAAAGTCAAACAAAATATTTCCATATGTACTCTATGAGTTTTTAACTGATTCATATGTGAAACTGCACTTCACTCTGTATCTTTGTGACAAATCTATACACTAAAAAACTTTTAGCTTTGGCTCTAAAAGCAGGAAATTTCATATCACTCTGACTTCTTTCCTTGCCTGGGGCTCGTCTCGCTATTTTCCCCAACCTACTGCCTAATAAAGCCTAAGTCACACGATCCTGGTAAAGATATCAGTCTGTGTTTTTCTTGAAACTCAAAGCCACATTGGTGCTTCTATAAAAACCACCACTTAATTCAAAGTGCGATGAACCTTATTCATATACAGAACTATATACTGTATTTATGTATTTTGTAAAACTCTTTTCTTAGTCTCTGATCTGATTTTTATCAACATTTTCCTCCTTTTTGTCCTTTGAAATCTCCTCCAGTTTTTCCTCCAAATACTCTCTTCCCTGTTTTATGTCTTAAAGGCTGAGCCTTTAACCTAACCATGAGCTGTGGTTCCCCTTCTAAACCAATCACATATATCTGGTTAGAAAGACATTCCTTCCATGCAGGGAATGTCTGGAGCCAAGCGCCTACAATACAGAATTCATGAGCCTAATCACATCCTGTGGCACTCTTACTCTCTTGTAGTTTGT
Source organism: Oryzias celebensis (assembly GCA_014656515.1). Classification (NCBI taxonomy): domain Eukaryota; kingdom Metazoa; phylum Chordata; class Actinopteri; order Beloniformes; family Adrianichthyidae; genus Oryzias; species Oryzias celebensis. Next base: position 16,324,939 of record BNCR01000011.1, on the reverse strand, counting down.
TCATTTGTCTTCTTCTCATTCCTGCTCAGGACTTAAGAAAAAGGGAATTTAAATGTGTTGGTGGGAAATAAACATATGAAGCAACTGCCAAAAATTACAAATCTAAATTTTTAGGGTTTTTTTTTGTCTTACAACAACCTAAAAATAGGAGAATCTCACTAGAAAAAAACAGTTACTTGCTCAAATTCAGGCTATTATCAAATATTAACTAGTGTTTTGTGACTAATTAAGACAAGAAAAGTTGAGTTGTGCCGATTCTTCTAAAAGATTAGTGAGCCTTTTCCTCACCCCCAACATATAAAATGGTTGCAATGGAGATAAAACCAAAAGAAAAGGTGCCAATTTGAAAATAAGGCTTTTTTTCATAAATTCGTCACAAGCAGCTATGACCAGGGTCGCTGAGGAAGATGGGTAGAATAGGGCAGCAGCTCAACCAGTGAGGCCGGGTTAAAGGGAGGTGGCCAGCGGGCTATACGACACTGCTTGCAGCTCCAACTGTGTTTGCGCCCCCATTATTCTGTTAGACCACCACAGACTAACAAGACCCAAACAGGAACCACAGTTGTGGGAGTTGTCATGCAGTCACAGATAGGAACATTTTTAGGTGCAAGTTTTATTTGCATCTTCTGAAAGGACCTGCGATGTCATGGGTACTTAGACTTTGATTTGGCAGTTTGTTTGATTTCACTGTCTCACGGAGGACTGTTTTTCAAACAATCTCTAATAGGGTTTGCGACACAACTGGAATGCCCCAACACTTTCAGCATAAAAAGCCTACTGTATGCAGCAAATGCTAAGTAATATACAGTACACGTGTGTTTGTGGACATGTGACATTAAATTTGTTTTAAAAATGGAAGTTTGCAGTGTTTAATTATTTTTCATAAATCAGAGCAAAGGTGGAACACACCCAACTCAGTTGTAATTTAGGGCAGAAAAATAAGCTTTGTTAGGTTTAAAAGGATGCAACGAGAAAATCTACACTCTAAGCTCCAAAGTGAGGGACCATGAGCTGGAATAGCAAACGGTAGTAAGTATTTAGGTAAGGATTAATTTACAAAACAAACTCTGATTTTGTTGATTTTCCTGAAATCTTCAAGGTTTGAGGGAGATTTGGGTTTTTATGTGACTTTACTGTAAAACAAAAGATACTTTGTAAAAAAAGTTTCTATATATTGATCCTAAAACTTAGTTTCAACAAGTTTTGGGGCAGATTTTAGCTTTTAGTTTACACAGAAAACTTTGCTATGCCCTCAATCTACTTATGAAATTTTAAGTTTGTAGAATATCTTGTCATAAGGCCACATTTCACATCTCTTTTTTTTTGGAAATATCAATGACTTCTTTTGGGGTTTTTTCCATTAATTGGGTATTAAATTTGTTGAAGTCTAAAAATAAAACCAATTTTGTGTAAGTTTCCATTTCTATTTCTGAGTCTGCAGTCAGTAAACCCCACAGATTAACATCAGAAACGGGAAGAGGATCTTAGAGGAACTTAAAAAGTTTAAAAAGTAAGTAATGTTTTAATACCCGGCAACATATTTCTCATTTACGTTCATTTTTCTGATTTTTTATTGTCAAAAATCCTGTTTTTAGAAACAGCAGTATCATTTGACACATTTCCCATTCTTAATCTATGAGGCGAAGGTGTCAGCCTTACTATTTAAGAGTTTGAAAGTAAACTCTTTCTACACTTTCTATATCAGTCATAAAAAAATATTACAGTGCTACTAAGTCATTTCGTCTCCACACTGCGGCCTGTTAAATAACAGCAGCACATAGACACATCCCGTAATCTGTCTGGGTCAGTGTGGCAATGCAGGGGCTCATTTCGAGGCTCGTCTAATCACCTTTCGGATCAGCACTGAGAACAGAGAAGGCTGTACCTTTTATCCCGAACCAAAGTCAACAGGCCAGGATTCTGGGGAGGCATTGCAGACATTCTTCAAAGCAGAAAGGAGGAACGTGAAGAAAGGACCCATCTGTTGAAAGCGTAACGGCGACGACCAATAAAAGAAGCTGAGATGCTCAAAATTCATCTTTGATGTGTATTAGACGTGAAATTCTGCAGCTTTCTGTAACTTCTTTCAAAGCGATTTTGGGAGTATGCGTCATAACTACCTCACCCTAAAATTCTTTTCTTCTCTTTCACATTGTTTTCTCTTCGTCTCTTTCTTGTCTTTGTTTAAAGAACCTCCACCACACACGCAGACGCATAGTCAGAACGAAGAGTTTAATGGATGATCCAAAGTAATTAATATCTCTTAACCAGAAACTGTTTGCACAGTTGGGCCTCCTCTCTCAATGGCCACCCTTTTGCCGATGCTATTTCCTCTCTCTGTCAGCCTGAGATATCACATGCTCTGTAAACACAGACACTTGCTGAACATGCCAGCACGTCTGTGTGAGTGAAATGAGCCCTTTGGTGTGCCTAAGCAAGGAGACCGTATCCCTTAATTTCAGCTTTCCATGTTCTTATTACCGTATAATCTCTGTCTGGATTCAACAGCTGGGACATTTTGCCATCAAACATGGTTGGGTTCCCTCTCATCATTGTCGAAGTCAGTTTCATTGCCAAGTGGTTGTTCAGCAACGATTCCGGCTTTCGCAAAACTCGGACAACAGTCAAAGCAGATACGTCAGCCAAGGCGTCCACAATCCATTCACACATGGTGGCATAACTCGCCCAGCGCTGCCTCCCAGTCTAAGTAAAGGTGTGTTTGCCTACTGCCATTATCTATCACTCCCACAACATTCGCAACTTCACTTTCAACGCCCTGATTACACCAACAACCACTAGTTGGAGTTCTTTTGTTAATCCTCTCGGAATGAAGGTGGAGCTCCAAATTAGTTTGGTCCTCTTGGTTTTTCATAGTAGCAGTGTGATGGTGCACATGGAGTCGCAGATCGCAGCTGCTCTAATCCCATTACCAGCCACATGACGGATACCCCGTAGTTAGAATTGTGCGGGGTAAGCATATCTCTTCACTGGCCATTTTTGGTAGTTTTTAGACAAGCAAATGCTATTTTGCAGCATACTGCTGACATACCTACCCAAGGCGTGGTGGATGCAAGCAGGAGTACATATGAACTATAACTTATTAATTAAATTAATGGAATGTTCTCTGATTGTTTTATCACTGCCAGTGTATGTAGTGTACATATGTGTCTTTATCTCAGTGGGAAATGGTCAGACCTTTAATCAAGCAGAGCATTTACCAAAGTGGTCACAGCAACATATTTATGGATCTCGGAACTCACATAATGCTCATTCACATCAGACACGAAAATACACAATCCAATAACCACTTTCAATGTAAAGTCTACAGTATGTAAATTAACATTTCTGGCTTCCATGTTCAAAACGCTCACATGTAGCTACACAAGTTTTGAAATCTACGGGCTCCACATGCAAAACGCGCAGCAACTGAGCGTGTATCAAAAGTTCAACCAGTTGAACTTTGGCCAATCAGGGATTTGGATTTGGTAGCTACATATGACTTTACATGACACGGAAGTGCCTATCAGTTGGAAATGTATCATAAAGAAAAAATTAATAATTGCGAATGGACGGAATTACATAAAACCAAGTCTTTCATAGATTTGTTATCATAGACTAGAGCAGAATTCACGAAATTTGCACCTCTGTGACATTTCACAACCAACCTCTTCCAACTGTGAGTAAATGCGCTAGTATCGGGTAGCAACAGACCCATGTGAACATTGTATGCTAAAAATTGATTAAAAAACAACATTCAGTGCATTCTTGAATGCGCCTCACATGCCCAGTGTGTATGTAGCATACATCGCACCAGATTGTTAGATGATGATTTTTGAGAAAATTTAAAGAGCTTACATCATGAAAATCAACTTTTCTGGCCTTTTATGTGTATTATAATGTTAATTCCTCACAAAAACACATCTAAAGCAGTATTTTTGGTCCATTGATGCATCTCTGAGCATACCCCTAAAAATCTGCGCTCTGAGCACAAGCCCCTACCGATCTACAAAAAATGAGTGGGTCCTCACAATGTAACGTAGACAAGTGAGAACAGTTCTTTCCAGCAAGAGCCTGCACTGCCAGCACGGCTCCCAGGCTAGCACACACACCCACTTTTTCTGAAGAGCCAGAGGTGATCAGCAAAACGCTTTTATTTTATATGCTCATACATTTTTGCAAACGTTCTAATGTTGTTTGTTTGTGGGCGAAACACAGACACGCTGCCGAGGCTGGTTCTAGGATGACGTCACAAAATGGACAGCACCCTCAAGGAAAGAAAGGTGGTGTCTCAGAGACTGAGTCTGCTTACTTCTAGGTACGAAAACGAGCTTGTGAAGGTAACTTATCTTACATAAAAAAAAAAAACAAAAAAAAAGTTCTTTGTTCTTTAGTGTGCCTAAGGTAATATATTACCATCCATTCGGATATAGTGTACTCTGTAAGGCTTAAGAATAGCATGATATAGAGCCTTCAAGGCTCTTCGGTGCACCTTATAATGCGGAATTGACGGTAATCAAAAAGCATACCGCCCCTTTCCCTCATGTCATGGTAACCACTCTGGCCACATTCAAAAACAGGAAGCAAGAAAAGAAGAAACAGATAAACAACTTAAAGCAAAAAGATCAGGGTAAATGGTAAAGAGAAAATCAAGAGGGTGGCAGAAGGAGGATGGGATTGGAGACATTTTGGCCATGGTTGTCAGAAAGGAATCAGGGAATAACTTGGCTTGTTTCTTTGCGGTGAGAACAGCATGGGCTGAAGGTTCGTGCCAGAGCCCACAATGTCTAGTTTGGAAGGTTCTCTCATTAGAGAGGCAGAGGCGTGCAACCTCCTGGGAACTGCGGTACTCGTGAGAGCTCAAGGACCACTTACTACTCAAGCCATCTCAGGTATAAAGTAATGATCGTTTTAGTCTTTATTTTTCTTTTCAAATGGTCTTTTGCTTTATCTTGGGTATCTCTACAACCCCTTTCATGTTTGCCAGTCGTAAATGTGTCTGCGAGGATTCAGTGAGGCTCTTGCTGAGGTTCTGTACAGTCTCCAAATCCAGAAAAGTCGCCTTTGAAGAAAAGCAAAAGCAAGCATCTATTTTCTGTTCAAATACTTTTTATATAACTCTCAGGGAACTGAGCTGGTTGGCAGGAGAAATGACAAAATGCAGAGTATGAGCACAAAGGGGGAGAGGAGAAAAAAGGAAAGGGTACAAATATTCCAGTGTGGGGTCTCCAGCTCATAGGAAGGCCTCCGAGGTGGCCTTAAATGTCCCCCCTTTATCCAAGGAAAAGAAATATTTGAACCCGTGTACTCAGCCGTAAACTATAAACCATCAGGAGCACTAACAAGAGCCATGCACATGTAATTGCTACAATCAAAAAGTCATATGGACACACATGGCGAAGTTTGTTCTCTCCTAAATTAACCCTGACGTGGATCCAATAGCAGATCATAAAATATTTGTAGATTGGACTTTACGGACTCCCTTCATGTTTTTCTCTTTGAGGGTACCCGTTTACTGAAGGGTAACGAGAATACTTTTGTAGGCTAATCAGTGACATGTCAAAACACATGTGCTGGTCTGCGCGTTTGCTCGCCTGAAAGACTGACTGACTGACTGTTAAACGGATTTTTGTGAGACGTCATGTCTGGGTTTCCCCTTAAGTTTTTCTTTTGCAAGAAACTCTTTTTTTGTATCGTTAAAGCATGCCAAGACCCTCATATTCATTCGTTATTATGTTGTATTGGTTGTCTCACTTAAAACTTTTGAAATGATGACACAACATAAGCTTTTTAAGAATATCTGACTGGTGGAACCCAAACCCTCATACCCAGTGGTCAGAAAATTGGGCTAGTGTGTGGACACCAAGCAACAATCCTGAACCCACATTTTGCTTTGAAGTCTCACTCTGATCTTCTTTTGATCTATTGCAAAAAAGTGGTCTTTTACTTATGATATTGCCGTTACTAGCCAAAATCAATAAACCTGTGTTGTTTTCTACGACATCGTTCATTAGAAACTCGTCTATGAGTTGTATCATGCAGTCACAAAGGAACCATTAAGAAAGTGTCAGGAGGTCTGTTAGACAAAAGAATCCCACTCCGTGAGGATTGAGGAAAATGTGGGAAGAATAATAACAGGAAGACCCATCAGGCTCAACCAGACTCAATGAGGACGACCATCTGCCTCAACAAGTTAGGAGAAGAAACAGAAAGAGAGAAAATGGGAGCAAGTGAAAGAAAGATAGAAAAAAAAAAGAGTAAAAACAAACATTAGGCAGAGCATGTTAGCTGTTGCTCCAGCCAGCAACCACAGAACTTAAACATGCAGCTTTGGGGCCCTGAAGTACTTGCAGAGCAGCTACAGACACTGAAAAGCACAATTTAAAGGAAAGAGGCCCAAAGTGACCGTCATCCCACAACGACATTTAGATGCATGGAAAATGAAAGAAGGGAGGGGTCTGAGGAGTTTCGAGAGACCAACCAACATTAACTCCAAGCAAGCAGAACAGCCAAAGTGTGGTTTAGAGTCCAAGCATGTTTAATAGCCTGTTAACAACAATCTTGTTTGGATGACAAAAGACTTTTTGATGACATTTGAGTCCATAGATTATCACGCTGGAAACTTTGAAAAGCTCACCTGGACTCTGGTGCAGATCAAACAAGTGGACCCTGATCCATTGGAGAAAGATCTTTCTGTGGGCCAAAGAGCAGAAATGAGCCTAAAGTAGTATAGATAACATAAGCGCAAAAGGAACAGCCAGCAGAAAAAAAGCCCATAATGTGAATTAGAATCCAATGATGGGAAATGTTTGCTAGATAAACAAGGTGAAGAGATGGAAGTGCTTTTACAGTCAGAGTGTTAGCAGAACTAGTCAGTTTTTTTTTTTTTTTTTGCTTTAGATAAGTTATAGGGTTAAAAAGGATAAAGCATAAACAATAAACACGATTCAAAGTTGTAGGTGATGGTTCTCAATCATCCAGGTGAATTGTTTTGAGACTTAAAATCTTCTTCCTTGAAATGTTTCACCACTCATCCAAGTAACTTAATCAGTCTTAGTGGTGTTTGGTTCAGGTCACACATGTATTGTCCAGGTGGGTACTTACATTCCTGCAATTGGATGACCTTAGTAAGAGGAATGAAGAAGACAGCAAGACAGTGGTGAAAGCATTGAAAGTATAAAAGAACTGGACTCAATTAATCCTCATTTTTCAATTGCATTTTTACCTGTAGTGCAAAGTATTCAAGTTTTAAACGGACCAATCAGATGCCTCAAATAAAGCATGTGGTCTCACGCCCAACGCTCGAAGCAGTTCATTGACAGGTTTGCCCGCTTTCAAGTGGTACGGGTGCTCAGTCCTGATTGGCGAGAGTGGTTGACTCAGACCGACCCAGAGCAATCACTGTTTACTGACAATGACTGACTCCAAGATGGTGGCGTCCTTATCACCAAAAAATGGCAACTGAATAGACTTAATTTGGTTGGAGCTGGAAGTACGCCATTTTCTATGAGTGACACCACACTCACTCAGTCCAGTTCTCTTACACAGTCAGTGGGAGAATGTGAAAGGAAGGCCTCTTCTTGTGTAATCTTCTCATGCCCCGTCACGTGGTCACAGGGTGTGATACAAGATACAATGTTGGGAGGACAGGTAAACACAGTAAAATATGAAACTATGTACCATAATTGAATGAAACCTCTTCATTACGACATATTCTGCGTGCCCTAGATTAAAGATCTCACAAACACTATACAGACACATTACTGATACTAATTTGCACTGATGAGCTTAAAAATAGTCTTAAAATATTTTGATTTTTTTTTCCAATTCTACTTCCTGTAATATGTATATGTATATTTGTGGAGACTGAAGAGTCTCAGTGAAGGTCTGGGTGGTGTTCCATCAGTGGCTTCACTTTGCAGCTCAAACAGCCAGCAGCAGCAAACGAGGATTTTCCAGGTTTGCTAATTTGCCCCAAACCATTCTATGGCTTCTTGTGACCTTGTGAATTAACCATCATGGAACTGTTGAGTAGGACACAAGTTCAACCGTCAAAGCTGTCATTGTCTTGCACAACATTAGTCATGACCTCAATACAGCCACCGTACCACCTTACAGCCATCTTACTCACTGCTTTTAAAATAGTAGCTTGACAAATTGCTGTATTGATTTTCCCAAATATATTGTGTTTGTTCTGCAAACCTAAGAGCTGGTTTGTTTTTTTTCCTTCCAAAAATGTCCAGGCTAAAGTTTCCTTTACAAATACGTCATGAATGAAAGCCTTCTCGTAAGGAAAATACAGTCATTATTTTGCTCAAGTAATATATTATGCTGTTTGAATGTTTTCTTGTGTTTCACTGTAATGCAAACATGACAACAGTGAAGCATATGCAATATTCCAATGTAAGAGTTCTGGTTCCTGAATAACATGTCTCAGTGCACTGCAGAAGTCTGCTTTTTGTCTTCTATGTGAACATGCTTTCAACTTTACAAACTTTATAGTACCAATTGTCATTCTGAACTTTTTCTGAATCAGTTTGATCCCTTTATTTTTTTTATTTTATTTTATTTTTTGACCTATGAAGCATGCAATTGGATTGTGGGAGGAAACCGGAGACTCTGGTTTCCCCCCACAGTATGTGTACTTGTAACAGACTGACTACCCGTTCAAGGTGTACCTCACCTCCACCCAACAGCAACTGATTTGGCTCCCGTAATCCTAAAAGAGATTCAGCAGGTTCTAAAGATGGATGGATAAATGGATCTTGTTTAGATATGATAAGAAATGACATTTAGCCATTAGATTTTTTGTTTTTACAAACAAAAAACAACTCTTCAAATAGAGTTAATAAAAATGCTAGCTTAATCTTTTGGTGCAAATTCCCTGTAAAAAGCCTACTTAAATGCTGAGTCAGCACATTGATTCCAGCCCATGTTTTACCGCTGTAAAAATTTTTACGTTTTTCTTTAAAAAGGGAAATAAAATTGCTATTAAGTTAAGAAAAATGGCATTACCTTAAGGTTTTTATTTTGAGACAGAAATTTAGTCACTAAGACACCTTTTTTTTAAAGACCCACTCCAATGAAAATACTGTTTATGGTCTTAAAATATTCTTGTATTTTTCCCATAATGGAAGTCATGTATCAAATAATTTCAGATAAAAAATGCATTTCTGAGTATTTCTTCATCATTATCATTTTCCTCGTCTGAGCTGACGTTTGGATCAAAACTTATTTATTTATTTATTTTCTTGCTATGCTAATGTTAGCTTGGGATTGTGAGGTGCTATAAGCTACCAGGAGAGAGTGTAAAGAAAGTGCTGATAGGAAATTAGCAGAGCCAAATTCCACGAGTCCCGTCCACAATTTAGAGGCAAATTTCTAATAAGATCCTGCTGCTCTGCAAAGAATATGCCTTAGAAACCGACAGGCTTTTTGATTTTGGAAAAAAAAAACTGCAGTCATAATTACTGGGAACATTTACAATAGAAAAAAATATCTTTGGAGTAAACATTTAACCAAAATTAATTTGTTTAAGCGGAATAACAATAGAGAAGCAGAATTTTGTTTCACACTTGATTTTTATGAAGAATACAGAGTCTATCACTAGAGGAAGAATAAAGTCTGGAAAGCAGACACTAACATGGGAAATCTTCACTATGAAATATTCTGTACGAGTAACTGAGCCTCTGGTTCACACTTGTGCATGATCACATCTATGTATCTGTGTTTTCTTGCTGGAGCACATGCCTGACAGAAAGCACATCCTGATGGATCAAAACTTCTGATCTCACAGCCAGGAATTCCTGACTGCCTGAGCCAGACCATTCAGATCCATCAAAAGCGGCAGCAGGAACTCCTCAAAAATGATAGAATAATATTCTTGGAGGTTTAGAAGTATGAAAAAAGGCAGGAAAAATTGGTAAAATAATGTTGGAATTTTGCTGTGTACACATGTGGTATTTTTGGTAAGAAGCTCATTGACACAAAGGCGTTTTAAAGCCCCACTCTGATCATCTATTTTAAAAGCGTTCCCAGTGGTCTTTTAATTTTAACCATGCTGTTTTTAGCAAAAAAATTGATAAACCTGCGTCGTTTTCTAGGACATAGCTTCTGCCAAGCAACAGTAGTTTATTAGAAATTCACCTTTGAGTTGTGGGTGAGAATTGTTACTTACCCTTCTGCTAGCTTACAGCCCTTCACATCTCCAACTTAATATTACCGGTGCAACAAAAATAGCGAGCAATATTACAGTTATGAGCTAGAATCTAGCTCAGACGAGGAAAACAAAGATGTACATGGATCTATGCGTCTACAAGTGTTTCTGAGCACTTGGTTTTGGAGTCAGTTTAAAAGAGGCTTTTTTGTTATGCTAGTTTTAGTTTTTGGCTTTTAGTGTCACAGTTTTCAACAGCAATTGTCCAATTAAATGGAAGGTAAATCTATGTCTGTCTCCTGAAAACAACTCAAGCTAAAAGAAGAGTGTTTTGTAATGACTGCAAGGTTTGCCAATGGTTGAAAGCTCCACACTTGAGAAAACGTTGCAGGGCTCAGATAGGACTTGAATGCATCGTTTAGAAAGTGTAATGGTTCATTAGTGTATCACGCTAGTATAAGCTTCCATGTGTTTTTCAAGGATGCCCTATCCTTCTTTAAGATCTTCTCAAACTCTTTAAGCTTTGTTGGGGAGTATCAAAACTTCACTCCGACTGTTCGATGTTTTGAAATCTGGGCTTTGGCTGCTGTGCTGAATTGGTGAGAGACTTTCTCTTCCTTTTTCCTGAGTCTCTTCCAGTCCATTAAATACCTATTTGGTCAGGCTGTCGTGCTGTTTTCCCAAGTATGACTTCCATCATTATGGACTGATTGATGGAGTGCCGTTTCCGCTGGGTTCTTTCATTTCCACCAGGCCCTATGAGAGACTCTCTTGGTCACATCAAAAGCATTTCTGCTTGACTTCGACATAAGCTGCTCTAAAAAGCTGGTTTCCCATGAATAAAGAAATGGTTTTGAAATTACAGACAGAAGGCCTACTCACAGCAGTCAATCTGTACCCAGCTGGGAAATAATTGATTGAGTGGTGTGATCGCTCCGTTCTGTGCTCGCTCACAGTTAAGTGAATAGTGATGAGTACAATTTGCAGAGAGATCATAGCATAGTCAAGGGACTTAACAATTCTCCGCACTCATTAAGTCACAGACCGACGTTTCTGTCTCCCTTCAAATGTTACTTTTATTATCTATGCCCGGACGCCGCTAATTTCATTATTAGTGCAACAGGTGGAAGCATTTACACCTTTTAGCGGCAAGTTATGGCTTGGCTTCGACACCCACATCCCCTTCATTCCATTTTTTAATAGTTTTTGGTCATAATTTTTAAAAAGTCTTGAAAATACACAAAGTTGCATTTTATACAGCAAATCTGTGTATTTTGTTGAGCAGCCTTTGGATTGTCTTTTAAATCTATCCCTTGAGTTCATATTTTAAAGTTATTTATTGCACTCAGACTGGCCTCATGTTCTTTGTTTTGCTTATTTATAGGCTTAATTGATCTGGCAATTGACAACATTGCTTTCTATGTCACATTTTGTGCTGTAAAAATCAAATACATAGTAAAATAAATATACTGTGCCTCAATCCAAATGGTATTTTTCAAAATCGAGTATCGATTTATCTCATTTCAAAAGAATTTTTAATGGCACAGGTGGGTCTCACTGTTTAAGGCTCATATGGCGACTTAAGAGGTTTCATAAAAAGGGAAAAAGTGCATCGTGAAGTTTATCAAGTTTATTTATCAAGTAATTTAAAAAGGGAAACGTATAAAAAACCATTTGCACCGATTAAAAACAATTGAGATTTTGAGGTTAATGTCACATTCACCGCATTTACGAAAAATATCAATATTGGTATCGATTTTTGCAATATTGACCGGTATTGGATCAGTATCAGATCTATACCCAAATGCTCAGTATTGCCCAAACAAACTACGCTCTGATTGTCTAATTTCCTAATTTCTAACAGTCTGGCTGTATGCTGAACAGCTCTAACAAGCTCAGCAGGATTTAGGAGGTTAAAAAAAAAAAAAAAAATCCGTATGACACGTCTCATCTATATCACCCTTACTTACCAATCCTTGCATGTTGTATGAGTGTTGGCTATGGCCGGTCGTCCGAAGCATGACCATAGATAAAATGTGCATGAATATTTTGTGTTTAACAACCTTCATATTTCCATGCAGGCCACTTGTGTACCCTGTACATGTTTGCCCTGTAACCAGGGACAATTGTGACAAAGGTATTGACATCCTTGGGTGCTACTTTGATTGTAACTTTGATTCTGCTTGTTCTTTGGTTGAAATGGCTCAGTGTTAGTCCACATCTTAAACGGAAAAGTAACATTGTCCTATGTAAGACAGACCATTGGAGAAAACATGTATTTTTGGCTCTATAAGACTTTTTTTAATTGACACATCGGATATGCCTTTTCAATTATTGATGGACAATGAACAAATGCTGTGCATTTTACCTCTTGTTGGGCCTGTGAAATCGAGTGGGTGAGTGAATCTGTCCTGAAGTCTGGATTATTCTGGGCAAGAGCAGCTTAGGGAAAAGGTACACAGAGAAAATAACTAAAAGGGTAACCCAACGGCCCTGATTTAAAAGGCTTTTTATAAGTAGCTGACATGGCCATTTGGATTAAGTCTTCAGTTAGGGTTTGGTTCTCATTGTGGTGCTCATTATCTCACGTCTTACGGGATTGAAAACACTTGTTACACATAACAAACTTTGAGGATTTCTCACCATCAAGCTTGGTGAGGTGAGAAAACGTCTTATCGCTGGACAAAAATGAAATGTAAACAGTGCAGCTGCCAAAGACACACTGGTTGCTCAATGTGTTGCTTGAGTTCCCATATTCTGGGCAAAATAAAGATCATGTGTGCGACTCAAAGCTGACAGTTAAGACTGCATATTAGCCAGCAACCTGCTTGAACTCAGTAAAATTCAAGACCCTACAAGCAGATTTGTTGATCCTTGATAAGCCAAATCCCAGTTAGGGGAAATAGGATTGTCATCATAGAACCAGTTTTTCTCTCAACATATGTTTACTATTACAACCACTGAAAAATAAAACATTTTTAAGCTGTATTTAAAACTTGAAGTCCAAAGTAAAACTCCCAATCCGACCCTTATTTTCATGCTTGTCAGAACGCTGCGAAAAGCCAGTGTAGAATAGAAACACTTGCCATCCGAGTGTATCATTTCCTCACAACATGAGAAGGAGCTGGACACTCATCAAACAGCAGCTCTTGGAAAAGTGAAGCAAAATGTCTCGAAGCATGTCCGATTTCACTGACACACAGATCACGAACTCGCTTTTGGAAAAAAGATGGAGATCTGAAGCAGATAAGAAAACGTGCGGTCGGATCCGATAGCCACAGGAGGAATGAGTTGAAAGGTCATTTCTCTGAGTCTTTACTTGAGCAAAACCAAACTTCTCAGGTGCAGAAAAATGAACTTTTCCAGAAGACTCTCACTTTATTCAGTAATTGAATTTTGGGAAAAGCCAAAGCCCAATTCCTGAAAGATTTCCATCAGGCAACGAAAAACCTGGAGCAGTTAAATTTGACTTGTTTTTTTTATTTCAGATCACATTACAGTAAAATTACAGTTACGTGTTTTGGCACGGAGCCTTCGTCTGGAGGTGTAGAAGGTCACCCCTACATTAAATACAAAAGCTTCAGACATTGTAATAGCAAGAGCTTGATCCAGCCACTTAGGACTCAAATCATCACTCCCTCTAATAATGCCAATCATGAAAACTACAGCCAATTAAAAATATTAAACCATGACAACATTACTGGGAACACTGCTCATAAAAAAATCAAGTTCATTACAAATTTCAGCATTAAGTCCTGTTGGTGTCGTCAATCCCTCAGGCACCTATGGTCCTAAAGAGTGAATAATAGTCTCATTTCATTTTTTCCTAAATGCTCAATTTGAATTTCTTCTGTACCGCATACTAATATAGACCTAATTATTTTTTTTTAGTTGGTTCTGTTTTTTTTTTTCCCCAAAAACTTTTGCTGTGAGACATTGGTTTCATGTTCCGCTCCGGCAATCAAAAATTCCACATTTATCAACAAATTTCCTGGTGTTTTTGGGACTGTGTTTCATATTATTTTTGTAAAATGTATTTTTAATAGTCGCTTTTCTCGCAGAAAATAAATGTAAACAGCTGGTGCTTTGGTTTTGAGCCTTTGTGGGATTCCCTAAGAGATTGACCATTGCTTCTGCATATTGTTGTCACTGTATTTTTATTGCTGAGTTTTACTGCCCTCGTGTAAACACATCAGCAGATGCTTTCCTTTGTTCACATCTGCACTATGAAAGCTGTGAATATGCGGACGATGGAGCAAACCAATGGTGACTTCACTCTTTAACATGAGAGATGCTGCTGGTTTTTTTTGGACAAACTGTAACGTTCAACTGTTTACACAATCAATGTAAAGCAGCTGATTCTGATGCAGAGAAAAGCAGCTTTTCATATTAGCTTTGCACGGATATACCAACATATTTCAAATATAAAGTGAATCCGCTGATTTTTGTGGATTGCATAAGCACTTCACTTCCATTGTAAGCTTCCTTTCATTTTAAGATTTTAATTTTAAAGTAAGTCAAAAACCTTTCCACTGGATCTGTTCACGTCTGCATCATTTCTTCTTTGAAGCTACAAAATGAAATGCTTTTTTTAAAAGTGATCACAGCTGGAAATCCTCCCAAATTTGCCCATCCTTAAGAAAATATAACTGAATATCATGTTCCTTGAAAGAAAAGTAAATTTTAGGGATTCGATTGTTTATTTTATTGTGACATCATATTAATAGTTGAGATTAAAGCAAAAGCATGAAAAGGCACCATCTAGTGAAAGCCAGCAGAGAGTGGACTTGTTTTCTCAGTGATGCCGTTTTAATGAAGTGTTGCTTGATGCCACGTCTCAGTAAGAGGTGATTAGTTTTACTGTCAAAAATGTCAAAATTGAGACTAAACTGACACCACATCATAACTTAGCCAGACAACTAGCAGCTCAGGCGTGAGCTGACTGAAGTGGAAAAAAATACATTAGCTGTAATGTGCTCACACACAGGGACACGGGCAGATGCAAATGTCCAGCCAGGTGTATTCACTCAGGATGCATTATGCACATAGAGCACTTTTTATAGGCCCTTAAAGCTAATATAAGCTGTCAACCTCTCTGTGCCAAATACCTCCCTGTTCAGATGCAGAAAATTACATGTTAGGCAGTAAATCATTTAGAAACAATGTCCATACTTTCTTGGATTTTATTTGAGGACTGTGACTTGTAAGTCTGAGTTTGTGCACACGGGGAATCGTATAACCTGTGTTTTTACATGTCATTATGTTGTAAGGTTCAGACGTCATGCCCTGTTAAATGTCACTCCAGCTATTTCAGACTTTGGATGGCCATTTTTTTGTTTTTCTGGTTTTTCCCCTCAGCCGTCTGTGTCAAAGGGACGCTGGCATACCAGCGTGGGCGAAGAATGATGAAAATGTACTTAGATTGTATCAGTGTGTGCAAAGGTCAAGGCTGGAATTCTTCACCCCATTTATCAGAGTACAGTGAAAGGTTAGCTCTGACAGAATTTACTGTAGATGAAAAATAAGGGCATGTGCTATAAAATACATCACCACTGTGCAAACATTAACCCATTGTTTATAACATGCTCTCTCCAGGGTGGAGCATTCTGTCTGAATGCACCCCAAATGGACCATGGTCCAGAAACAGGAACCGCTCTGGAACCCATTTCTCAAGGTGGTCTCGGTACATTTTCAATCGGACTGAGCTCTGGTTTGCTCTAAGTCAAGGCCAAATCCAGGCTTTGAGGGCCGCCCTCCTGCTGGTTTTCCAGAAATCCTGCTTTACCTGTTGTTGACTATAACAAGTGTGTTTAGCATATAAGGGGATTCAATGACAGGTTGGTCGAAAAACATATAGGACACCGGCCTTTGAGACCTGGATTTGGGCAACCCTGTTTGAAGGTGCATTAACACAGAACGTGATTCGCGTGGCCAATTCACGTTGTCCACCCCTTTCTCGCTGCACGGAGAATTTGCTGCTCACCGTGTGGCCAAAAATGTGTTCCCTAAGCTCGCTGCCTTGTTTGCGTGTGGAGGAGCTAGCAGCTATTGATTGTTGCCTGTTTGCTACGTGAAGCTAGCAGCTAATATTTGTAGTCTGTTTGCTACGTGAAGCTAGCAGCTAATGCGTATAGCCTGTTTGCTACATGAAGCTAGCAGCCAATATCTGTAGCCTGTTTGCTACATGAAGCTAGCAACTAATATTTGTAGAATATTGGGTACATGAAGCTAGCAGCCAATATCTGTAGCCTGTTTGCTACATGAAGCGAGCAGCTAATATTTGTAGCCTGTTTTTTTACATGAAGCTAGCAGCTAATGCTTGTAGCCTGTTTGCTACATGAAGCTAACAGCTAATATTTGTAGAATATTGGCTACATGAAGCTAGCAGCTAATATTTGTAGCCTGTTTGCTACGTGAAGCTAGCAGCTAATGTTTGTCGCCTGTTTGCTGCATGAAGCTAGCAGCCAATATTTGTAGCCTGTTTGCTACATGACGCTAGCAGCTAATGCTTGTAGCCTTATTGCTACCCAGAGCTGCATCTGTTTATCTCATGTACAATTCATTAAGAGGGCAAAAATTAAAAAAGAATAAAATGAGAGGACCTTTTTTTACCGTCTAAATGAAATTAAGAAAAACATAATAAAGTTCAGGAGGCCTGATCAGACTGCCTTACCATCCAGCAGCGCCCCTCTGTCTGGCCGCTAGCTCCTTTCCCAGGAGCCGGCATAGTGAACGTGTCCACTACAGCTCTGTAGTTCCTGCGACAGACACTCTAGAGTGTACCCGACGTGCTCTGGAAACCCTGCTGCCCAAAAGGGGATCCAGTGGGGTAAGAAAATGAATGAAGTTCAGGAGAATCCAAGGATTGATAAACACCAGGAAATTGGTTTGCTCCCTTTCTTTCTGCAGCCGTCTTGCTCCTTTGCTCCTTCGCGCTATCATCCATCTGCTTGCAGCATTCTCTGATATGTTTAGGATTCATCCCAAAATGTATATATATTCCAAAAGTTTCAACAAAATGGAATAAGCTAAAATGTTGTGCGCAATAATACACTGGCTGAATGCCACAGACACCAATCCAGAAATTTCGCCCAATCAGATCAACCAGAAAGGTTACCGCCCCCTGAGTGACAAAAACGCCCCCTGAAACTGACCGGGCTCAAATAAAAACTGAGCGCGTGCGGTGAGAGTTCTGCGCGGCCGCTCAGTTAGGGCGAAAAAAACCTGAGCGCCCGCGGTGAGAGCTTTGCACGCTCAGTTATAAAATACGCGCCCATCGATTAATGGCAAAGATGTGATGCCATACACAGGGAGGGAGATGTTGGATCTTAAAGGAGCCCGGCCGCTGTTAGGGACCGGCGTCTATTATAACTAACACTTGTTAGATCCGGCTTTTATTGGAGACCAGGGTCTATTAGAGAACGGCCATTATTGGAAGATATACGGTATAGGCAAATTTTCACAATAAAACACAGCGATTGATAAATGTGATCCTATTTAATTATCTAAACCTGATCTAAACCTGATCTTTCGACCGCCGAGCAAAGATACGCTTCTGGTGGGATTTGCGATTGAAAGTGGAGACCGCACGCACCACGTTCCACGCCGCTTTGCGGCACTTCTGCATCCAGTGTAAACCAGGCGTAAGGAAGACTCAGTCATCAAAATTTGGGATTGACGCTGAAACTGTAAACAACAGAAATCCGAAAGGTAACTATGCTGTCGAGAAAATACTTACATTCTTCTACAGAAAACATTTTTTGCCAGTGTGCCAGGAATGAGAGAAAAAATATGACATCTCACTAAAACATTTACATTTAAAGGATTGCAACATATCCAAGTGAATGTACAAGCCCATAGTGCACTAGAAATAATACTCTAACTTATTGGTTGACCTCCCAGAAAGACATAATCAAACATCTGATGGGCCTTACAATCAGCAGTTTACTTCCCACCCTCTTCTCCATACTCTTTAATAACTCTACGCCGCGTGTCAGCAGGTCACCTGCTGGGGGGTCCTGAGGAGGACAACTGACTTAGACCCACAACAAAAAGGAAGATCACTCGTGCAATCCAGCATCCCAGAACCTGACCCCTTTGTCTGCACCCACACCCCCGGCTCCATTGAAACTAGTTAACCCAACAGTTGTAGTGATGAATGCCAAAATGAAAGTGAAGGAAAATGTCAATATGAACTAACAGAGGAGTCAGGATTGACTAAACTCCTTCCTGACAGTTTAGGTTTGTTGAAAACGCCAGTTTCCTCAGGAGGAGATAGAGAAACAGAAAGGAAGTCAAATTTAGCTGAGATATCAGTTAGCAACTCAGCTAGCTAAACGATGCGATAAAAATAACAAGACTTGAATAAACACAATTCTTGTGAATTGGCTTCTCACCCCAATTTCTTCATTTTTATGGAAACAGATTATATGTTTTTTTTCACAAAAAACTTTTTTTCTTCAAGAAATATACATTTCAGTATTTCCACTTGAGATAGTTTCTCCTTAAAGATGGTCTGCTGTGTTTAGAAAGTATAAAAGCTCTTCTGAACTCCAGTGTGGATGAAACAAGCAAACTGTAGTCCACTTGAAAAATTGGGTCTTGGAAATAAACACTGGTTCTTCCATGCGAATGTCCATCTTAAGAACCAGCTGCATCCCTTTTGGGGTCGTGGGGTTGCTGGGGCCTATCCAATCTACTGTTGGTTGAAGGTGGGGTACACCCTGGACAGGTCACCAGTCCATTGCAGGGTCACACCACAACACACAGCTACACACTCACATACACACCCATATGGGCAATATACATACACTAATGAACCTATGAAGCATGTTTCTGGTGTGTGGGAGGAAACCCAAACACACACCAGGAGTACATACAATGCAGCCAGGATTTGAACCAGGGCCTTCTTGCTGTGGGGTGAGAGCACAAACCACTGCATCAATGTGCAGCCCTGGACACTAACGTATTATTTGAAACAGCGCAGATGACCCAGATGAGCAAAAGGTGTAAGTAAATGAAAGTGAGAGTGCGATGTGGGTACCATGCTTTTCAAGTCAAAGCTTTCTCTGAAAACTGGTAGATTGTCTTGATGGTAAATGTCAGATTGCCATGTGCTACTCCAGCCTTAAATGACCAGCTGTTGTGACAGCCTGATGTTTCTGAGCCTCTCAAGTGTTGACTGAGAAACTGAGCCAAAAGAAGTTGAGGAATGTTTTGACACGACTGTATCAAACCAAGTTTGCAGTTTTGTCCAAAAATAAAATCACTCCTAATATATTTATTCATCAACAGCATAATAACAATACCGTATTATAATTATTTAAAAATTAAAGACCCACTCTGAGGATAATTGTGTTTCTGGTGTATGTCTTTGTGGCTTTTTTCTTATGATGAAAGACATATATTTAGAAAATGTGGCTTAAAATTGAGCATGTCCTTAATCAAATCATTGCGAATCAGGTGAAGACGGAAAAACGTCACTTGAAAAAGCTAATAGCAGTGACAAAGAACCTACAACGGCAAGCTACAACCTCCGCGCTCTGCTCCATCCTGATGCATCCACTTGTAGACGGCTAGATCCATTAACTCTGAGGCCAATTTCTGATGAACTCCTTCCGCTTTGCAGAAGCTATGTCAATGGCACATATTTTACAATAGATCAAAAGATGATTAGAGACTTTAATGCATTTTTATAGTGTTAGTTTTTTATCATGTGCTTTTTTTCTTATGAATTGATAACTTTAATTAAAAAAACAAGTGTTAAACAGATTCATGCAGTGCTTCTTGGGAAACTGCAACATCACAGTTTGATATGAAGTTCATCATTTTCATGACTCCTTGGTTTGTTTTCCTCATCATTTATTCAATCTTTCATTTCGTGAGATGAAGGGATGACCAGTTTCATATGGGGTTGCCAAATCTTTGCCAAACACAGAAAGTGCAGAGAGACAGTTGCTTTTTTTTTGTATTTTGTGAAAGTTTGCCCAATAATTCCTGAACATTCAGACTGTCTGCTCCCCTCAGAATGAAGCATCTCACAGTCAACTGAAACCATACCTTTCTGCTTAATCTAGTCTCCCCCGTTTTCATTTTGACAGCTATCTCTGAGCTAAAGTCTAGACGTGCAGCCTATCGCTGATGACTCTTTCTACATGAGATGGGGGGGGGGGGGGGGGGGGTGTCAGAGAAAAGAATGACTACAGCATTCCTTCCCATTCCAAAAAAGGGAATGGGAAAGCACAGGCACATTTTCCAAATAGCTCAGGATAAAGGAAAGAAGTCTGAAAGGCTTTGATGGATAGTTCTTGCAAGCAGGCCGGACGTTAGGTGAATGTGCAACGGCACGTGAAAAAACAAGTGTAAAAAGAGACTGATTGCAGTGTTTGTTTTTTTGAAATGCATGTTACATAGCCATTCATCAGCTGAAACAGATCAAGCTTTGGTAAGCAGGGCTTCTGGTGCAAAATGGTAGCTTGGGTTTCTCAATGAAATTTGGAATCAATCCTGGGATGGATATGCTGAGTGTGGCCAGGAGTTTTTCAAAATGATAAGTGAGTTTGTGAATGAAACACTGAGAGACTGCTTTTAGGTAGAAACTGATGGGGCATAGCTTGTTCTGTCAGCTGAAATGGGAGCTTTGACTGTGGAACATTCAACTTCCAGTCAAAGATTACATCCTGGTATCAAATCACAGTGTTCTTGAATGGACAAGACCAAGAATACATGTTTTGAGCCACTGAGCAACTGAGACGCATTAAACCGACTATTTACTTCTGACTTTATCAATAGCCTGCAATTTAAGTTTATTATCTTTACTCCAATACTCAACTGCCTATTTTCAGAGAAATAAAAAAAAATCTGCTTCATTCGAAATTTCATCTTTCCTCCAATCCATCATTTTCCATTTGAACAGGTTTTCCCATTTGTGCAGGCAGTCCTGCTTCGGCCCATTGGCAAAATATCAAATTTTTTGCCATTCTTTCACAGAAAATAAATACAGTTGTTTTTACCCAGCCAGAAATGATCAACACTGCAAGTTCCACTGTAGAGATGTTTAAAGAGTGGATGGAAATAAGCAAGTATTATATGTCCATCTGCCTGTGCTGTAAATCTTTTCTAAACTTGTGGCGAAACCAAGTAATGGGAGCTTGGGTGCTTTGACTGGCAACGAAACAACACATCTACATCATGAAACACTTATGGGGTTTGTATTCTTATTTATAAAGTTTATCTTCATTGTTGCCTAAAGGAGAAAGCCACAAGTTTTCTGCTGAAAACAAACACAAAGTTTATTCAATAGTAAACAAACATTTTCTGACAACGCAACAACGTTTTTACGTCGACCGTAAAATGCAGGTAAAGTATTGACTCTTGACATTTTCCGTGGTAACCTTAAAAATGACAGACTGATTGTTTTTGCAATTCCTCTTTCTTCCAGCGCCACAAACAAATTATGACATCACAGCGTGCAAAACAGTAGAAAAACAAAAAAATACGATCAAAATCTCTTAGGGAGCTGACAAACGTCACATCAAAAAACAAAACCAAAACACACAGGTCAGGGATCTCCAAAAGAAATGTTAAAACTGGTATTTCTTTGGGAGGAAGAAAGGACCATGTTGTATGTAGCAAAAAGTGAAATCTGTGAATTTTCAGAGATTTTTAGTAGCAACAGTGGTTTGTTGTAGCAACAGTGGTTTGTTGTAGCAACAGTGGGTTTGTTGTAGCGACAGTGGGTTTGTTGTAGCAACAGTGCTTTGTTGTAGCGACAGTGGGTTTGTTGTAGTGACAGTGGGTTTTGTTGTAGCAACAGGGCTTTGTTATAGCAACAGAGGTTTGTTATAGCAATAGTGGGTTTGCTGTAGCAACAGTGGTTTGTTGTAGCAATAGTGCTTTGTTATAGCAACAGAGGTTTGTTATAGCGACAAAGGTTTCCTTTGTGATAGTGGGTTTGCTGTAGCAACAGTGCTTTGTTGTAGCGACAGTGGTTTGTTGTAGCAACAGTGGATTTGTTGTAGCAAGAGTGGGTTTGTTGTAGCAACAGTGGGTTTGTTGTAGCGACAGTGGGTTGGTATAGCAACAGAGGTTTGTTGTAGCAACAGAGGTCTGATGTAGCAACAGTGGGTTTGTTGTAGCGACAGTGGGTTGTTATAGCAACAGAGGTTTGTTGTAGCAACAGAGGTTTGTTATAGCGACAGAGGTTTGATGTAGCAACAGTGGGTTTGTTGTAGCGACAGTGGAATTTTTGTAGCAACAGTGCTTTGTTATAGCAACAGAGGTTTGTTATAGCAACAAAGGTTTGCTATAGTGATCGTGGGTTTGCTGTAGCAACAGTGCTTTGTTGTAGCGACAGTGGTTTGTTGTAGCGACAGTGGGTTTGTTGTAGCGACAGTGTGTTTGTTTTAGCAACAGTGGTTTGTTATAGCAATAGTGGGTTTGCTGTAGCAACAGTGGTTTGTTGCAGCAACAGTGCTTTGTTATAGCAACAGTGGGTTTGTTATAGCGTCAAAGGTTTGCTTTAGTGATAGTGGGTTTGCTGTAGCAACCGTGCTTTGTTGTAGCGACAGTGGTTTGTTGTAGCAACAGAGGTTTGTTGTAGCAACAGAGGTTTGATGTAGCAACAGGGCTTTGTTATAGCAACAGAGGTTTGTTATAGCAATAGAGGGTTTGCTGTAGCAACAGTGGTTTGTTGTAGCAATAGTGGGTTGTTATAGCAACAGAGGTTTGTTATAGCGACAAAAGTTTCCTTTGTGATAGTGGGTTTGCTGTAGCAACAGTGCTTTGTTGTAGCGACAGTGGTTTGTTTTAGCAACAGTGGGTTTGTTGTAGCGACAGTGGGTGTGTTGTAGCGACAGTGGTTTGTTATAGCAACAGTGGGTTTGTTGTAGCGACAGAGGTTTGTCGTAGCAACAGCGGATTTGTTGTAGGAACAGAGGTTTGATGTAGCAACAGTGGGTTTGTCGTAGCAACAGTGGGTTTGTTATAGCAACAGAGGTTTGATGTAGCAACAGTGGGTTTGTTGTAGCGACAGTGCTTTTTTATAGCAACAGAGGTTTGCTGTAGCAACAGTGGGTTTGTTGTAGCGACAGTGGGTTTGTCGTAGCGACAGTGGGTTTGTTGTAGTGACAGTGGGTTTTGTTGTAGCAACAGGGCTTTGTTATAGCAACAGAGGTTTGTTATAGCAATAGTGGGTTTGCTGTAGCAACAGTGGTTTGTTGTAGCAATAGTGCTTTGTTATAGCAACAGAGGTTTGTTATAGCGACAAAGGTTTGCTATAGTGATAGTGGATTTGCTGTACAAAAGTGCTTTGTTGTAGCGACAGTGGTTTGTTGTAGCGACAGTGGGTGTGTTGTAGCAACAGTGGGTTTGTTGTAGCAAGAGTGGGTTTGTTGTAGCAACAGTGGGTTTGTTGTAGCGACAGTGG